>JAPXFY010005669.1:0-2500 GCA_030674185.1 Monoplex corrugatus
GTCGCTGTTGTCGTCATCGCCGTCATCATGATCAAGATCGTCTTTGCATCGTCTGTTATCATTATCGTCGTTGTCATCAGTGACGTAGTTGCCATCATCATCATCATCGTCGTCATCACAATCATTATCATCGCAGTCGTCGATAGTGTTTTTCGTTACGTTTGGACTTATCAGTTATTCATCCATCTCCTTCTCGTATCCGGGGATCAGTTTTTTTCTCAGGACCTGGCCAGCTCATGGGTTTATGTGCAGGCTTAAGCTTGTGCCATGATCACCATACACATGGCACCGGTGACGTTAGTGCATATGGAGTTCGTTCCCAGCGCGGATACGTCATTTTGAGAAACTGAAACTGAAACTGAAAACTTCTCGTTTGTGTCATCACTTGCGTATTGACATTTTGGGTTAACCCTCCATGTGTAAATTTAGGGATTTTGGACATTTTAAGAAGAACATTAAAGAAATAGGAATGAATGAATCTATGTTCAGGTATGTGCCAGTGTTCAAACCCCCTTCGCGTGTATACACATGCACAAAATCATAATTATGATAATAATGATTTATATTACATAATTACAATATTTATTTAGCGCAAAATCTTGATAAAATCAAATCTAAGCGCTGAACAGACACACACGCACGCACGCACACACATGCACGCGCACACTCACACACACACACGCGCGCGCGCGCGCGCATGGCTATAAATGGGGAGAAAGAATAAAAGCAATGGAAAATTATAGAGAGCATATTACATACAATTATATATTACAAATTATATATCAAATGTACACGACAAATAGCTGCTGGCTAAATATGGAATTATGTCAACACACGACAAATACATGACGTTATGTCAGTAGCTACTGGCTCAGTATGGAATTATGTCAACACACGACAAATACATGACGTTATGTCAGTAGCTACTGGCTCAGTATGGAACTATGTCAACACACGACAAATAGCTGACGTTATGTCAGTAGCTACTGGCTCAGTATGGAACTATGTCAACATACAACAAATAGCTGACGTTATGTCAGTAGCTACTGGCTCAGTATGGAATTATGTCAACACACAACAAATACCTAACGTTATGTCAGTAGCTACTGGCTCAGTATGGAACTATGTCAACACACAACAAATACCTAACGTTATGTCAGTAGCTACTGGCTCAGTATGGAACTATGTCAACATACAACAAATAGCTGACGTTATGTCAGTAGCTACTGGCTCAGTATGGAATTATGTCAACACACAACAAATACCTAACGTTATGTCAGTAGCTACTGGCTCAGTATGGAACTATGTCAACACACAACAAATACCTAACGTTATGTCAGTAGCTACTGGCTCAGTATGGAACTATGTCAACACACAACAAATACCTAACGTTATGTCAGTAGCTACTGGCTCAGTATGGAATTATGTCAACACACAACAAATACCTAACGTTATGTCAGTAGCTACTGGCTCAGTATGGAACTATGTCAACATACAACAAATAGCTGACGTTATGTCAGTAGCTACTGGCTCAGTATGGAATTATGTCAACACACAACAAATACCTAACGTTATGTCAGTAGCTACTGGCTCAGTATGGAACTATGTCAACACACAACAAATACCTAACGTTATGTCAGTAGCTGCTGGCTCAGTATGGAACTATGTCAACACACAACAAATACCTAACGTTATGTCAGTAGCTACTGGCTCAGTATGGAACTATGTCAACACACAACAAATACCTAACGTTATGTCAGTAGCTGCTGACTCAGTATGGAACTATGTCAACACACAACAAATACCTAACGTTATGTCAGTAGCTACTGGCTCAGTATGGAACTATGTCAACACACAACAAATAGCTGACGTTATGTCAGTAGCTACTGACTCAGTATGGAACTATGTCAACACACAACAAATACCTAACGTTATGTCAGTAGCTACTGGCTCAGTATGGAACTATGTCAACACACAACAAATACCTAACGTTATGTCGGTAGCTGCTGACTCAGTATGGAACTATGTCAACACACAACAAATACCTAACGTTATGTCAGTAGCTGCTGGTTAAATATGGAACTCACGACAAATACATGACGTTATGTCAGTAGCTACTGACTCAGTATGGAACTATGTCAACACACGACAAACAGCTGACGTTATATCAGTAGCTGCAGACTCAATGTGGAACTATGTCAACACACGACAAATAGCTGACGTTATGTCAGTAGCTGCTGGCTAAATATGGAATTATGTCAAGACACGACACATACCTGACGTTATGTCAGTAGCTATTGGCTCAATATGGAACTATGTCAACACACAACACATACCGGACGTTATGTCAGTAGCTGCTAGCTCAATATGGAACTATGTCCACAAATACCTGACGTTATGTCAGTAGCTGCTGACTCAATATGGAACTATGTCAACACACAATATCTGACGTTATGTCAGTAGCTGCTAGCTCAATATGGAACTGTCAACACGCCCTTCA
>JAPXFY010005669.1:7500-10000 GCA_030674185.1 Monoplex corrugatus
CCAACTATCGTTCTCCATTTTATTTTATTTATACATTTTTTTTATTCCTTCCCCCCCCCCCCCCCCCCCTCCCCCCCCGCCTAATATCACTTACACTGAAAAGACGTTAAAACAAAGAACGAACGATAAAACACCCATCAAGTAAACTGATTGGGTTTTTTGATCGAACACATACAGGTGAATGGACCAGTAAGGCAGAAAATGACAGGAAGAAATGACAGAAAGCAAAGGAGCAAGGCAGAAACAAAGAGAGTGATAGAAAAGAGGGAATTTCTAGCACAGACTTTCGAGAAGATGTGGATACTATTTATACTGAAGAGCTCCCGGCATCCCCATGAAGGTCGTCATGTACATATTGTGCAGGATTTGTTTGGATGAAATAAAGAGCAAAGCCAGAGCAAGATTGAGGCAGCCGAGATGTGGTTTCTCAGAAGAATGTTGAGAGTTCCATGGACAGCAAAGAAAACAAACGAGACAGTCTTGATGGAGGCAGACACAAGTAGATCACTCATAAGGAAGATTAGGAAAAGACAAGCAACATTTATAGGCCATTTTATGAGGAAGGGGGATTTGGAGCACCTGGTCACAACGGGAAAGCTGGAGGGAAAGAGAGCACCAGGTAGACCCAGGGAGAGAATGCTGGACGGATTGCAAAGTGGCTGGGGATGAGGAGGGTGGGGGAGATGCTAGGGGCAACGAGAGATGGAGATGGTTGGAAGTCCATGGTTGCCAACGCCATGCGGCAGGGCACCTGATGATGATGATGATGAAATAAAGAGCAACATTGTCAGGCAGCTAGTCTAACTAACCAGTTTGACTGAGAGCGACACCGTCCGTGGGCTCTTTCAGTATAAATAGTATCCCCACCTTCTGGAAATTCTGTGCTAGAAATAGTATCCCCTCCTTCTGGAAATTCTGTGCTAGAAATAGTATCCCCACCTTCTGGAAATTCTGTGCTATAAATAGTATCCCCACCTTCTGGAAATTCTGTGCTATAAATAGTATCCCCACCTTCTCGAAATTCTGTGCTATAAATAGTATCCCCACCTTCTGGAAATTCTGTGCTATAAATAGTATCCCCACCTTCTCGAAATTCTGTGCTATAAATAGTATCCCCACCTTCTGGAAATTCTGTGCTATAAATAGTATCCCCCACCTTCTAGAAATTCTCTGCGGGCCTCGATAGCTCAGTTGGTTTGAGCGTCGTATTCACATGCTAATGGTTGTGGGTTCGAATCCCGGGGTGCGTTATATTAAAACTGGCCTTCTCACTGTCCCATCTTAACATCATTGTTGTTCTGGTGGTGTCAGTATAGGATTAGATAGGTCCCCCTTCCCCCACTTCCCCGGGATGGTTATCCCCGTCGGCCATATCACCTGAGGTGGGTGTAGACGTAAAAACTGAACCAAATCAATAAAAAAATCTGGAAATTCTGTGCTATAAATAGTATCCCCACCTTCTGGAAATTCTGTGCTATAAATAGTATCCCTCACCTTCTCGAAATTCTGTGCTAGAAATTTCCTCTTTTCTGTCACTGTCTTTGTTTCTTCCTTGTTCCTTTGTTTTCTGTCATTTCTACCTATCATTGTCTGCCTTGCTGGTCCATTCACCTGTATGTGTTTGATAAAGTCTTTCGTACTTTCTCTTAGGATTGACAGTTGGATAAATGTATTAAGTGCATTTTGGTTCTATGGAAATGTGATATGCGGAAGCAATTTTAGGCAATTTAGGCCTATTTTATACATTTTGGTGTCCTTAGTTATTCTGAAATTTGTATTCAGGTATGTTTTTTTAAATCCACTGTGTGATAAATTGAACGGAGTGGTCAACGCCAGGGGCATGTCCTTAGATTATGTGCGCGAATGCATTGATATGTGTACTTGTACTTAATTTTCTTTTCCTTTTTTCTTCCTGTGGAAGTATTGTGTTATGCATTGAAACGGTTATAGCCCTGATATAGCTCTACGCAGTCGGCTGGGCTTTAATCAACAAAAAGAATAAATATGAACGGACAGCGAAACGAAGTCATTTGCTTTAGAAGCGTATGACATTTTTGTTTGTTTTTGTTTTTGTTTCTTGTTTTCTTGTTTTTCTAAAGGTTTTGTCATGTTTTGTTTTGTATTTTATACCATACTGTTTATTTGTCGAGTAAAAAGATTCATTTTGTTTTGTCTCCTTTTTGTCTTGTTTTGTTTTTCCATGGAAATAACTCTCCTTTATGGAAGGTGGCAATGACTAACATGTAGCTTGTTTCGTAGTCGACCTTTGAATGTTAATTTTTCATGTCGGTATTGTGTTACACAAATCAAACTCTAGGGGCATTGCGGTGCTTTTTAACAATAAATTTGAATCCACCCCCCCCCCCCCAAAAGAAAAAAAACAGAAAAAGAAAAACAAACAAACAAACAAACAAACAAACAAACAAACAAAGAAAGAAAGAAAGAAAGAAACAAACAAACCAAACAAACAAACAAACAAACAAAAAAGAAAAACAAACAA
>JAPXFY010005670.1:7500-14441 GCA_030674185.1 Monoplex corrugatus
CGATAAGAAATCGGATCCCGTCTAACTGTTAAAAACCAGCCGACCATTCAGGTGAGATAACCTTCGGCATTGGTTTAACCCTTTGGCTCCCGCATCCTATCCACCAACTGCTAAAAATTTAACCCTTTGACTCCCTCACCCTATCCACCAACTGTTAATAACTAAACCGTTTTGACTCCCTCACCCTATCCATCGACTGCGAAAACCTAACCCTCTGACTCTCGCACCCTATCCACCAACTGCTAAAAACTTAACCCTTTTCTTAGTAAACCTGCAAAACTATGTTTGTTTTGTTGACTTGAGACGTGCATACGATTCTGTCCAACATCAAACTTTATTAAGAGCACTGATACAATCTGGTACATCTAAAACATTTACAAAGGCTGTAATGGCAATGTACAAATCATTAAAAGCATGTGTACAGGTAAAAAATAATTTGACTGCCCACAAGGGTTGAGGCAAGGTTGTGTTGCAAGTACAACTTTCTTTTCTATGATTATAAATGAAGTTGCAGATCAGTTAAATACCCATGGTAAGCATGGAGTTCAGCTCTGTCCAGGCCTGGTCGAACTATTTGTTCTTATGTTCGCAGACGACTTAGCGCTCCTTTCTAGTACACCATCTGGTCTACAAAGCCAACTACATTGCTTAGTAAATACATGCTCCAATCTGAGTCTCGAAATCAGTTGTGAGAAGACTAAAGTGATGGTTTTCAGGAAAGGTGGTTTTCTAGGCAGACATGAAAAATGGCAGTAAAAGGTAAACGCGCAACTGTTGACATTGTACGCACACTAAAAAACCTTGACAGTATGACACGGGCAATATTTTTCAAGTTATTTGATTCCATAGTGCAACCTTCAGTTTTATACAGTTCTGAAATTTGGGGCTTGTTACAAGATAATAGTGCAGTAGAAAAAGTCCATTTGTATGCCTGTAAAAAATATCTAAATGCACCTGTTCGTACACCATCTGCTATGGTATATGGTGAATTGGGACGTTATCCTCTTGTGGTAAACTGTTATATAAGAACCCTAAAATACTGGCTACGATTTATGAAAATGGAAATCCACCGACTACCAAGACAAGCATGTGCACTGTTAACTAAACTTGATGAACAAGGTAAAATTAACTGGGTGACAAAGGTAAAGAATTGCGCTACAATCGTTTGGATTTAATTTTGTTTGGCTGAACCAAGGCGTTAAAAATGAAATCGATTTTTTATCAGTGTTAAGACAGAGAATTGTTGATGTTGTAAAACAAGACTGGTTTGCGGACATGAGAGACAGCGAACGTTTTTCGAGAAAATTAGACGCGTTTCAGACTAGGAGTCAGTGATATCAAAACATACCGAAATCGTTTTATTAACAATATGAATGGTGACATAAACGACTGCCCCTTTTGTCCGCAAACTGTGGAGGATGAAAAACATGTATTATTTCATTGCCCTAAATACAATAAGATACGACCAAATGTTTTCAAAAATGTCCCATTGCATTATGAAAATGAATATTTAGTTAAAGTCGTGTCATGCAAAGATGTTTGCTTAACCAGAGAGTAGCATGGTTTATTCATAAATGTTTTGAAATGAGAAAACAACCAATATGATGTCCATTATAGACTAAATTGGTTATAATCTACATATTCAGCTCACTGAATGACATTGGTCTTTGCGCCATAAGTCAATAAAATTCATGTTCATGTTCTCTCTCTATCTCGCTCTCTCTCTCTCTCTCTCTCTCTCTCTCTCTCTCTCTCTCTCTCTCTCTCTCAGACACGCATAGACGCGCACATGCACGCAATCATACACACACGCATGCACACACAATTGATAACCACATGAATTAACACATACAAACATACACACACAATAAACACGCATACGAACACACACACATGAATGAACACATACACGAACGAACACAAACAAACACACACGCATACACACACACAATAAAAACACGCTTACGATCGAACACACACAAACACCACACACACGTACGCGCGCGCGCGCGCACACACACACACACACACACCACACACACACACACACACACACACACACACACACACACACACACACACACACACACACACACACCGAACAAAAGAGAGATCGCTTTCTCTCGATTGTTCTTTGGGCCTAAACGGACGTTTTGGGGCTAAAATAACAATCATCATCATCCGATTACTTATTTACTGACGCATGTGATTTTCTTGCGGGGAGGGGGTTGGGGCGGGGGGGGGGCGAGTAGGGAGGCATGGGACGCGACAGCGATCAGAATCCTCCATCTATCTGGGTTTTTTTATAATGATAATAATTCCATTTCCCGCCTGATGTTTGTTTGTTTGTTTGTTTGTTTGTTTGTTTGTTTGTTTTGTTTGTTTTGACATTGAAAACAACATAGCAGTGACAAAAAAGTCTTATAACAATTCACTTGATGATCAGTGGTATTGTTACAAAGTGTTATGTTAACTGAAACAACATAATTGGTAAACATAATCTTTGTGTATAAAAATTGTTTGTTTTTTGTTATTTTGTGTTTGTTTGTTTGTCAGTTTGTTTTATGCTTCCTGGTCCAGAATACGTTCCTCTGGATACATGTGACCATGCATATGCACGATACACATTTGAACATTGAATGTACATGTACCTATTTACTTATTGTCTTGCTGTATTCAAACATGTAGAAATAAATCAGTTATAAAGAAAGACGGTCAGCCCGAACTATGATCTCACTTTTTAGACAAAAATTAACGAAAGCGAAAGAATATTCGTTTCATACACAAACATTTCTCAGCGCAAATTTCCATGCAGGTGAGAAACTAAGACAGACCAAAGACAGCTTCATTCCATTTTTGCGATGGCGTTAGACAAAACCACAAAATATAAAACACTGAATTATCTATTTCTTTTTTCTATGTTCATATCTATATATCAGTATTTATATCTAAATTATAAATATCCCTGTATATCTAAATCTATATGGATATCTATCTCTATATGTGAACTAGTCTCCGGCAGAGATCTGCTGGCCGCTCCAGTTACGATACAAAGCCGTCTGCAAGTGCGATATGAAAGTATTGGACATCAACATAGAGAGCTGGGAAGACACAGCAGCCAACCGCAACAGATGGCGCAGTGTGCTCCAGAAACAACTCAGGTTGGGGGGAAAGAGGATCCACATCTTAGCTGAGGAAAAGAGAGCCAGATGGAAACCGAGCTCCTGTGAAGGCAACCCCATGGCCAACATCCATAACTATATGCATTCAATGTCGTAGAAACTGCCTTTCCCGCATCGGCCTTATCAGCCACAGCCGACTCTGCTCCAGAGCGTCAACTCGATCGACACGACACTTAGGCACATCATCCATGGTCGATGCCGACTGACAGAGGCCTACTACTAGACAGATATATAGATATAAACATAGATATAGCAGATTGACAAAGATATAGATATAGATTAGATATAGATATCCTACCAGTGATGAAATTTCAATCAAGTTTTAATACAACTTAAAAGTAAATTTGAACTAGAACAACACTAATCTGAATGTAAGAAATACGTATACTAGTCCATCTGCATCACATTCTGCTGAGAAAGTCTGCAGCATGGTTGTCTGTACCTTTCACATACTCCACCTTCATATCAAAGTTCTGAAGGTACATTACCCATCGCATAATTATGTTATTGACAAATTTGGCAGAGTCCAAAAACGATAAAGGTTTATGGTCAGTGCGCAACACAAAGCAAACCCCTTGGAGGAACAGTTCAAACTTACGCATAGCCCACACGATGGCAAGGCACTCTTTCTCCATGGTGGCGTACTTCCGCTCTGCTCTGGACAACTTCTTACTGGCATATGAAACAGGAAACAGCTTCCCTTCATGTTCTTGCATGAGCACTGCACCAATACCGTCGTCAGAAGCGTCAGCACTGAGCACAAAAGTCTTTGAGGGATCAGGTAATCGTAGCACCGGTTCTCTTGACAGGAACTCCTTGACGGTGCTGAAGGCCTGATCTTGTGCTGCTCTCCATTCCAGCTGGTTGGGTTGTCCCTTGCGCAGAAGGTCTGACAGTGATGCTGTCACAGTTGCAAAGTGGGGCATGTACTCTCTGTAGAACCCCACCAAACCAAGAAAGGATCTCAGCTGCTTCTTGGTCTGGGGACGAGGTGCTTCCACAATCTTCTTGACATTGTCCTCAAGGACCCCTTTCACTCCTTCCTGGAGACTATGTCCAATGAAGTCGACATCGTCTGCACCAATAATAGATTTGCTGGGCCTAGCAGTCAAGTTGGCAGCTGTCAATCGCTTGAAAAGCACTTGGAGGATTTCTAAATGTTCAGTCCACGTTTTAGAATGGACCAAAATGTCATCCCAGTAGAATATCACACCTTTCATGTAACCCAGTAGTTTCCTCATGCCTCGTTTCAGTGTTGCCCTAGAGTTTTTCATGCCAAACGGCATACAGAGGAACTCATAAGTCCCATCTGGGGTTACAAAAGCAGTCTTAGGGACATCTTCTTCTGGTATGGGGATTTGCCAGTATCCTTTGCTGAGGTCGGTCTTGGAGAAAAACTTATCTCCGCTCAGTCTCTGGAACAGGTCAGCAGCAGTTGGCATTGGTTCAGGATCAAGCCCTGTAAATTTATTCAGCTGCCTAAAGTCAATGCATACTGTGTTGGTACCATCTTTCTTCTTGACAATGACGACTGGAGAAGCATAAGGTGACCCTCTGGACTCACGTATCACGCCAAGCTTCAGCATTTCTTTAATGTCTGCCTTCAGTGACTCTCTGTTGGCGTATGACATGGGATAGGGCTTTGACCTGATGGGTGTGGATGATGTCAGCTTCACTTCATGCTGGATCAGGCCAGTCTCTCCAGGAAATTCAGTAAATATGTTTGAGTGTTCTTTCAATATCTCATGTACTTGAGCCTGCTGCTGGTTGTTGAGCTGGGGTCCACAAGCCACATCGTCTACAGGTTCTTGGGGATTGAAGTCACTTAACTCCAACAGTTCCTCATCGTTTACTGTTTCTTCATCAGTAGAGTCAGTATCAACGCTGCAAGTGACAAATGGCGCCCACCTCTGGATTTCAGAAACTTGTGCATTCGCTGCATGCTTCTCTGCTTCCCGTTCAATGTACTTCTTCAGGAGGTTGGCGTGGAAGATGTTTTCTTTCCTTTGACTTTTACAATATAGTCATTTAGCCCCTTGATAGCTTTCACTGGATATGGTCCTTTCCACTGCATCAACAACTTGTTGTGGTCAGTTGGCAGGAGAATAAGGACTTTGTCTCCAGGCTCAAACTTTCTGACCCTGGTTATGGTGTCTGTTTTGCTTCTGTACTTTTGCAGAGAGGGGTCTGGTTCTTGTAACTGGGCCAGCTTTTCCCTGTTTATCTCTGGAATTCCACTAGAGTCATCAGTCTTCAGTGGGATGGTCACCTTTCCGTTTTCTGTCCTGGTTTGTACACATGTCACTGCTGTACAGTTGTGCTGCCATGGAGGGTTTGGATCTTCCGCTGCTCTGGCTCCTTCAATGTTCCCTATGATGATGTCATAAGGTGGGTCAGGCAAACACAAGGCAATTGTCTTGCCGATGAAATATGGTGTGGAGATCTCAATGTCAGCAGTTGGAACCGATTCAACATATCCGTGCACGCACCGCAGGTACCTTTTCTTGCCAGTGAACTGTTCTTCATAGTAGGAAACACCTGGTTTGAGCAGCCTGATACAAGAAAATGGACTTGGATGAGTCCAGGAGATAATAACAAAAATCAGATTGACTACATCCTGATCAACAAAAGATTTAAAAATTCTTTACTGCCAGCAAAAACACTACCAGGCGCAGACTGCAACAGTGGCCACAATCCTGTAGTGGGAAGGTTTAGGCTGAAATTAAGGAAAAGGAAACAGACCAAAAGCAACATCAAACTAAACCTTGGACTCTTAAAGACAGATGAAGTGATACGTAAAAAATGTAATGTACATGTTCAAAACAAATTCAGTGCTCTGGAAGACGTTGGTGACAGTGAGGAACAATGGACAAAGTTGAGAAATTCGATAAATGAAGCTTGTGAAGAAATCCCTAAGGCAGATAGAAAAGCAAAATAGAGCTGGATGACTAATGAAATTTAGGGCTTGATGGAGGAGAGGGAAAGAGAAACGAGGAGATATACAGGAAGATAAACAAAGAAATCAGGAATAGGTGCATTAAAGCTAAGGAAGCTTGGCTGAAAACAAAATGCAAAGAAATAGAAGACCGACACAAAACAGATCCTCAGGGTATGTACAGACGATTTGAAGAGATTGTCCACTGGAAAAATACATGCACATCAACTGGTTGCTTAAAATCGAAAGATGGCATGCTTATCGTGGAAAAAGACAAAATATTAGACAGATGGGGAGATTACATTAAAGACCTTTTTGAGGATGACAGAAACGAAGAACACATTACAAAAAAGAACTTTGAAGGACCACTCATAATGAAAGATGAAGTTTGAGCAGCATTGAAAAAGATGAAACCAGGAAAAGCCCCAGGACCAGACAACATTACTACAGAGATGATTGAAACCCTGGAGGAATTTGGCATAGAAAAAATAACAGTCCTCCTAAATGAAAGTTACGACACTGGAAAAATCCCCAAAGATATGTCAAAATCAATTTTCATTGCACTTCCAAAGAAGACAGGGGCTATAGAATGCGAACTCCATTGCACAATCAGTTTGATGAGTCATGTAACAAAAATCATGTTAAGATTAATCATGATGAGGACAAGGAATAGAATCAAAAGTGAAATAGCAGAAGAACATTGTGGATTTGTGGAAGGGAAAGAAACTATCAATGCCATATACATCCTAAGAACTATCATAGGGAGGTCAATTGAGATGAATAAGGATTTGTATTTATGCTTCGTTGGCTATACCAAGGCTTTC
>JAPXFY010005671.1:2500-5000 GCA_030674185.1 Monoplex corrugatus
ATCGTCATCTGTCCCTGATAGCACCAGGTTTGTGCAGAACAATACTGTTCCTGTGATGAATTCCACGCAGTTCCTATACTTCAATGCGTTCGCTGCATGAATGAATTCGTGTACACAGAAACCTACCGTGTGAACATGATGTTATTCAGTGATGTTTTACTCCTGTATCATCGTAGGTATATTTTTCTTTCACTGTTTTAATCATCTGTCGTTCGCTTATCTCCTCATTCCCTTCTCCTCGAACTTGATTCTCCATTCACTTAAAAAGCCTATTCCTGTTTGGTTCAGGACATTGTTTTATGGTAGACATGGCTGACTGTGAGTCGTTGAACTCCAACCATCACATTTAAGCTCGTACTTAAACCACTGTTTGACACACCAGTGATAAGTATGTTTTATACACTTAGCATCCAGTCATCATCGTCATCATCATCATGTGTCCTGCTGCATGGCGTTGGCGATCATGGCCCTCCACACGAATCTTTCCCCTGTCGCTGCAAGTACCTCTCCAACCCTCTCTGTCCTCAGCCACCCTGCCAGTCTGTGCAATATTTTCTCCCTGGGTCTACCTGGTGTTCTATTTCCCTCCAGCTTTCCTGTTGTGACCAGGTGCTCTAATTCCTTTATCCTCATAAAATGGCCTGTAACTGTTGCCTGTCTTTTCCTACTTTTCCTTATCAATGGTCTTCTTGTGTCTGCCTCCATCAAGATTGTCTCCTTTGTCTTCTTTGCTGTCCATGGAACTCTCAACATTCTTTTTAGAAACCACATCTCGGCTGCCTCAATCTTGTTCTGGCTTTGCGTTGCGTGTTGGCTGTCCACGCCTCACAACCGTATAACATTATCGGTTCTACTTAACATTCAAGAACTCTCTTCCTAATGTCTTCTGTGAAAATACTGCTCAGTGTATAATATATAAATAATAAACGATGTTTGTAATGTGTATATATGATTGTGTTAAAGAAAATTTGTCTAACTAATCTATGAATACAGATGTCAGTAGCGTGCACAAACATGTGATATATACATATTATTTGTGAATGTGAATGACATTGTACTGTTATATCTAAGTATGTGTGATGTCTACAAATAAATGACTCTGGTCCGCTTTTTTGAAGAGACACGAGATATGTAGTATAGGTAGAAGTGCAAGCAACTTCGGGGGGAAGACACAACTTTGATCGTTTCGTTATTTGTCCACATATTAACACGCAGTCTCCAAACTTTTCCCAAAGGCGGATTCAGTTCTATACGCCTTTCTATCCTGTTCATGACGATTGCTGCTGCGTACAGGTGACCACCCATTGCTGCCTACTAATGACCACCTGTTGCTGTGGCGAAAATCAAAGGGCAGAGAACCCCCTACCCAACACAAAATGACCGTAGAGTATGCAGCACCCAGTCTGTGACAAGATTCCGTACCACAGGAGATCCCAGCTGATAGGGGCCTTGTGGGCCATTTATTGCTATGCTACCATACTTTCGTTATACACCAAAACCACTGGTTCTATCGCCGTGCTATGACACTTTTCACTAATATTCTAAAACAACTGATTTGGTTGATGTGCAAACGGCATTTTCACCATAATCTTCTGTCTAAAGTAACAGTTCCTTGGGGCTGTTTGTCAGTGATCTTCCTCGGTCTGGAAGGTCCAATAACACTATTTTGCTGCTGAGCAACAACACTTTCATGGTCGTTGCAAAACGACACTTTCACCTGCAACAACATTTTCACCATAATCCGTCTCGAGTAAGAATTCCTAGGGCTGTATTTCTGAACAGTTGTCAAGAGATCTTCCTCGATCTGGAAGGTCTAGTAACAGTATTTTGTTGTTGTGCCATAACAGTTTCACTGTAATCAGAACAGCCGATTCTATCGCCTTGCAACAACGTTTCATGGTCGTTATGCAACAACATTTACACCATAATCTGTCTCGAGTAAGTGTTCCAAGGGCTGTATTTCTGGACAGTTGTCAAGAGATCTTCTTCGATCTGAAAAGTCCAGTAACAGTATTTTGCTGCTGTGCCAAAACACTTTCACGGTCGTTGTGCGACAACATTTCCACCATAATCTGTCTCAAGTAAGAGTTTCTAGGGCTGTATTTTTTTACATTTGTCAAGAGATCTTCCTCGATCTGGATGGTCCAGTAACAGTATTTTGTTGTTGTGCCATAACAGTTTCACTGTAATCAGGACAACCGATTCTGTCACCTTGCAACAACGGTTCATGGTCGTTATTCAACAACATTTTCACCATAATCTGTCTCGAGTAAGTGTTCCAAGGGCTGTATTTCTGGACAGTTGTCAAGAGATCTTCCTCCATCTGGAAAGTCCAATAATAACATTTTGTTGCTGTGATACAATAACACTTTCATGGTCGTTGTGCAACGACATTTTCACCATAATCTATCTCGAGTAAAACTTCCTAGGGCTGTATTTCCAGACAGCTGTCAACAGATCTTCCTCGATCTGGAAGGTCCAATAACAATATTTTGTTGCT
>JAPXFY010005672.1:5000-10000 GCA_030674185.1 Monoplex corrugatus
ATGTGTGCAGACTTGTTAGAGCGTTAACCCCTTTCATATATACACGAATACAGAACATCAAATATACACGTTAAAGATCCTTGAGTCATGTCAGTATGTGTGCAGACTTGTTAGAGCGTTAACCCCTTTCATATATACACGAATACAGAACATCAAATATACACGTTAAAGATCCTTGAGTCATGTCAGTATGTGTGCAGACTTGTTAGAGCGTTAACCCCTTTCATATATACACGAATACAGAACATCAAATATACACGTTAAAGATCCTTGAGTCATGTCAGTATGTGTGCAGACTTGTTAGAGCGTTAACCCCTTTCATATATACACGAATACAGAACATCAAATATACACGTTAAAGATCCTTGAGTCATGTCAGTATGTGTGCAGACTTGTTAGAGCGTTAACCCCTTTCATGTATACACGAATACAGAGCATCAAATATACACGTTAAAGATCCTTGAGTCATGTCAGTATGTGTGCAGACTTGTTAGAGTCTAAACCCCTTTCATATATACACGAATGCAGAACATCAAATATACACGTTAAAGATCCTTGAGTCATGTCAGTATGTGTGCAGACTTGTTAGAGCGTTAACCCCTTTCATATATACACGAATACAGAACATCAAATATACACGTTAAAGATCCTTAAGTCATGTCAGTATGTGTGCAGACTTGTTAGAGCGTTAACCCCTTTCATATATACACGAATGCAGAACATCAAATATACACGTTAAAGATCCTTGAGTCATGTCAGTATGTGTGCAGATTTGTTAGAGCCTAAACCCCTTTCATATATACACGAATACAGAACATCAAATATACACGTTAAAGATCCTTGAGTCATGTCAGTATGTGTGCAGACTTGTTAGAGTCTAAACCCCTTTCATATATACACGAATACAGAACATCAAATATACACGTTAAAGATCCTTGAGTCATGTCAGTATGTGTGCAGACTTGTTAGAGCGTTAACCCCTTTCATATATACACGAATACAGAACATCAAATATACACGTTAAAGATCCTTGAGTCATGTCAGTATGTGTGCAGACTTGTTAGAGCGTTAACCCCTTTCATATATACACGAATGCAGAACATCAAATATACACGTTAAAGATCCTTGAGTCATGTCAGTATGTGTGCAGACTTGTTAGAGCCTTAACCCCTTTCATATATACACGAATACAGAACATCAAATATACACGTTAAAGATCCTTGAGTCATGTCAGTATCCTTTTTTTTTATGGAAACACGAAAACACCCAGCATGCCCGCCCACTGAAGATGGAGTATGCAGACTGTGTTACGACACACCACCTGCACAGTGTGTACCGTGCAACATGCGTACACACATCATAAAACAAACAAACAAACAAACAAACAAACAAACAAACAAACAAACAAACAAACAAACAAACAAACAAACAAACAAACAAAAACAAAAACAAAACAACAACAACAACAACCCGGAACGCTGAAAAAGTCCAGTGTGACTGAGCGTTAAGGGACCATATTTACTTTCTCTCTGTCTCTCTGACTGTCTATCTGTCTGTCTCTCTGTCCTCTCTCTCTCTGTCTGTCTGTCTTTCTGTTCCGCTCTCTCTGTCTCTCTCTGTCTCTGTCTGTCTGTGTGTTTGTTTCTCTGTCTGTCTGTCTGTCTCTCTCTCTCTTTCTCTCTCTCTTTCTCTCTCTCTCTTTTAAGCACCATCTGCGAGATGCGTTGTTTGAGAAGAGCTGTCGACAAAAACCGGAAGTGACATGGTCAGAAACACCAAGATAAAAAAAAATAGTGGGAACAACATCGGTCCACCATCGTATTCTTCAACAAAGAATTGTTTGGTGTCTGTGATCTGTATGTGACCGTGCGTTCGCACATGACAAAGGCTAGTTGGCCGAAAATTTTCGCTTGTTTTGTTTTGTTTTGTTGGATACGCGCTTATATTGGTTTTCTTGTTCTTCTGGTTCCTGTTTGTTTGGGCGCGGGCAGTCACACTCGTTTTGGATCTTCAAAGATACAAACGGTTTGAACAGAATGCAATCACACCAGCTGGCGCAGCAAACATATAACAAAACGACATAATTATGTAAGCGAGAGGAAGCAAAGAAGGCCTGGATGAATGGCTTGAAAGACACCTTGACGTCACACGGTGTTTCTTCGTTTCAGACTTTCCAGTTGGCTGCTGGTCGTCAAGCTCTCTCTCCCTGCAACAACTATGATGGCACATGCGGATAGATATAGGAAGAAATAGGAGCTGGAAGGTAATACATCTTGATAATGTTTGTTATGAGAAGAGTCTTCTGACATGGTTAAGACAAGCAGGCAAGCAACGTAGAGGTTGGAGTTTGTTCAAAAAGGAATCATCACACTTGAAAAAGCCTGTACGCGGACCACCCAAATCTGCCAGTGATTATCTAGCAGACTCATTGAGCTTGCCCAAAAGCCCTTGTGTTGGCATTGGCAAGGCATTAATATGGGGAAGGAGCAGAAGGGAAAGCATTAAGCTGACACCACCAGAATGATTGAAACGTTAACATGGGCGGCGATTGAACACGAGTCAAGATTTTAAATGGCACCATGAGGCGGAGACGAGCTACCACCCATCTAACATATCTTTCTGTATGTGATTTGGAAATGTGACAACAACACTAACGATTTAGCATTTGATATCAGACAGGACAATGGTGGGTGTTAGTGACGGACAGGTGTGAGATAATGCCACTGTGACGTCATGGGGCCTGCATGTCCAGCGAGGTCAGTTCAGGGAACGTAACTCAGTCTCTGGTAGTTGACGTTCAGAAAGTCATCGCTGACCATGTGTGGCGAGTATTTCGAGGAAACCGTTCAGCACGGTAAGACACTGCCATGTATATAAACCGTTGTCTTGTTTTGTTTCTACATCTGTCGTTCAGCACGGTAAGACACTGCCATGTATATAAACTGTTGTCTTGTTTTGTTTTTACATCTGTCGTTCAGCACGGTAAGACACTGCCATGTATATAAACTGTTGTCTTGTTTTGTTTCTACATCTGTCGTTCAGCACGGTAAGACACTGCCATGTATATAAACTGTTGTCTTGTTTTGTTTTTACATCTGTCGTTCAGCACGGTAAGACACTGCTGTGTATATAAACTGTTGTCTTGTTTGGTTTTTACATCTGTCGTTCAGCACGGTAAGACACTGCCATGTATATAAACTGTTGTCTTGTTTGGTTTTTACATCTGTCGTTCAGCACGGTAAGACACTGCTGTGTATATAAACTGTCGTCTTGTTTGGTTTTTACATCTGTCGTTCAGCACGGTAAGACACTGCCATGTATATAAACTGTTGTCTTGTTTTGTTTCTACATCTGTCGTTCAGCACGGTAAGACACTGCTGTGTATATAAACTGTTGTCTTGTTTTGTTTTTACATCTGTCGTTCAGTACGGTAAGACACTGCTATCTTTATAAACTGTTGTCTTGTTTTGTCTTTACATTTATCGTTCAGCACTGTAAGACACTGCTATGTATATAAACTGTTGTCTTGTTTGGTTTTTACATTTGTCGTTCAGCACGGTAATACACTGCCATGTATATAAACTGTTGTCTTGTTTGATTTTTACATTTGTCGTTCAGCACGGTAAGACACTGCTGTGTATATAAACTGTTGTCTTGTTTTGTTTTTACATCTGTCGTTCAGCACGGTAAGACACTGCTGTGTATATAAACTGTTGTCTTGTTTTGTTTTTACATCTGTCGTTCAGCACGGTAAGACACTGCTATGTATATAAACTGTTGTCTTGTTTTGTTTTTACATCTGTCGTTGTATGTGTTTGTGCCATGTTCATCAGGGTTGAATGAAGGGGAGAGGGTCAAGTGGAGGTTGATGCTTTGTGGTGAGGGATGGGGGTGTGGAATGTGTCTGATGCACAGGGACTCCAAACTTTCACGACATGCTGGCAATATATGTATTTATACTCTGTTATTAGCAAACTGAAAAATTGGGTTAGGGTGAGAGTTTTCATTCAATTTTTGGTAAGACATTACAGGTGGCCTCAGTTTATTTCAATAACAGATTGATACAACCATAGACAATATAATCATCATCATCATGTGCCTTGCCATATGGCGTTGGCGATCATGGTCAGCCACACGAATCTATCGTTTGTGCTGCAAGTAAATCTCCTACCCTTCTTGTTCCCACCCACTCTGCGAAACTGTCTAATATGTTCACTCTGGATCTAACTTGTGCTCTTTTCCCCCTTAGCTTTCTTGTTGTGACTAGATGCTCAAATTTCTCTTGTCTCATAAAATATCTTATACATGTTGGTTGTCTTTGGCTAATCTTCTTCATTAATGTTCTTTTCGTGTTTGCTTCTCTCAAAATTGTCTAGTTTGTTTTCTTTAATGTTCATGGAATTCTTGACATTCTCCTTAAAAACTACATTTCAGCTACCTCAATCTTGTTTTGACTTTGCGTGTTGACTGTCCACGCCTTGCATCCGTATATACGTATAACAGTATTGGTTCTGTATGACACTGAAGAACTTTCTTGCTGATGTCCGTATACAGGTATTTGTTGGTAAGAACGCTTTTCATTTTCTTGATTGCTGTTTTAGCTTGGCCAATTCTGCTGGATATTTCCAATGTATATACTGTATGCCGTCTGGTGAGACGACTGTTTTCAGATATTCAAGCTTATCAGCTTGTCTCAATGTTGTGCCACTTGCTGTTGCTTCACACGAGGGGATTTCGTGTTTTTTACTGATTACCATGACTTCAGTCTTCTTATGTAGCTCTAGCCCTTTAATTCTGCTTTCCATTTCTATTACATTAACAATATTTTGTAGGCCTTTTTAAAAATTTTCTGCAATCAGAACGATAGTATTTGCATAACGAAGATTGTTTATTATTTTTCATTCATCAGTAGTACATAAAACCTGTACATCAGGCAGAATCTCAAAATCGTATCAGCATGTAGGACTTTACCTGCCGTCTGTGCACAGGCTTTTGGCTTG
>JAPXFY010000567.1:10000-15000 GCA_030674185.1 Monoplex corrugatus
CAGATAGAGACACATAGAGAGAGAGAGAGAGAGAGAGAGAGAGAGAGAGAGAGAGAGAGAGAGAGAGAGACAGACAGACAGACAGACAGACACAGAGAGAGAGAGAGGGAGAGAGACAGACAGAGACAGAGAGAGACACAGAGAGAGAGAGAGAGAGAGAGAGAGAGAGAGAGAGAGAGAGAGAGAAACAGAGACAGAGACAGAGACAGAGAGAACAAACGATACATAGAAGTGTAGATGTGGGTGATTCTGAAAGATAAAATATTCATGAAAGTGCTCCTTATGCAGGATCCAACAAACGCGCGTGAAGGGTTTTGGGAGCAAAGCAAAAACACACCGTGTTAAATTAGAGGTGCTGAGGTTCTCTCCACAGATCTGATTATCTAAAATTGTTTGATCAAAATGAGCTGTTGAAAACATTTTCTTGTATCTGTTGAATTAGAGCTGAGTTTAATCAACAGGGTTACGTTGCATTCATAGGACCCTGTGTGTTGTCCGCAACATTTACCATCAGGAGAACCCTTTTAGACCATGCGAAATGCTGTGCGTTAACAGTGTCTTGAAATGAAGGAAGATGGGACATATCAAACGCCTGTTGCCACTGGAATGATTGGAGTATAAAATGGGCCGTGAACAGGCCAGCTTTTATATCACTGGATGGGATTGAACTGGAGACATCAGATTTTAAGTGCACGACTCTATTAGATCATGCATAAGGAAGATTAGGAAAAGACAGGCAATATGTATAGGCCATTTTATGAGGAAAGGGGATTTGGAGCACCTGGTCACAATGGGAAAGCTGGAGGGAAAGCCAGCTCCAGGTAGACCCAGGGAGAAAATACTAGACGGACCTGCAGAGTGGCTGGGGACAGGAAAGGTGGAAGAGATGCTTGAGGCAACAAGAGATAGAGACAGATCGAAGTCCATGATCGCCAACGCCATGCGGCAAGGCACTTGATGATGATGATGATGACTCTGTTACAAGATCCACCCAGTTCATTTGGAAATCAAATGCCCAAAAGGTTGAACACTAAACCCCTGCATTATGAATAAGGCGTTAGAACCAGCTGAACTGAAAGGTCACTTGCTGATTTGTGACTGCAACAGCTTTGATGAAAACCATACTGTGTATAACAAATATTTCACATTTTTCTTTATCTGCTAAATAACTTGCCTACCGGCAATTTACGTTCCATACCATTACTAAGACACGAGCATAAAAGATAATACCGTGGAACATTTTCTGTAAAGGACATTTCCTTTTTTTCCCCGAAATATTCTTAATTTATGTAATCATATATCTTTGAAATGAAAACGAATACTGCAGCCATACTTGGATCACTCATGATGGTGTCAACATTTCTTTGTAAAAGAAACTTCATTTTCTTCTCAAATATTCTTTTCATTTGTTTGTTACTGTCTCAAGACTGAAAGAGACAACGATAGCCAAACATCTTACCATCCATTCCCGTAGGCATGTGTGGATAAGCTGGAGTGCAGAAACAAAAGTAGGATCACAAAGGGCAGACAATTAGGGAGTGAAGGGAAAAGGAAGGATGGAGTGTGATAGACGTCGATGGTTTATCTGATTGTCAGCTTCTTGTTAGCTGATGAGAGGAAGACAAGGACGTGAAAACACAACTCTCGGTTTGCTCTGATAAAGCCTGGAGCGTTCTCAATCACGAAACTTCTATGCCCTTTCACTGTGCAAACAATACTGAAAAAGCAAGCCAGGAAATGGAATGAGAGGGGTGAGGTGGTGTTTAGCATTTCAGATGTGTGAGGAGGATGGTGGTAGGATTTGAGTAGAGATGAGATGGATAGATAATGAGCAGCTCTATAACTGAGAATCAAAAATAGTGGGTACTCAGTTTTTCGAAACTTCAAGTGCATACGGTCATGTGAAATCAACATGAATGAGCAAAAATCATGTAACTGTGTGAACAACTTTGCATTCATCAATATGTACTGCAACTGTTTGCGTTGTGTTTATAGACGTGTTTTTGTTTAAGATGTATGAATATATTTGTTTTGTATCATTGTCTTATTTAACTGTATTGTATAAAATAATCTTTACTGCTTTGTAATACTGTAATTGTTTGTTCATATTGTGCTTTAATGGGTGTATGTCTTTACGTTGTTTCTGTTTCCTTTTATGTGCAATGCAATACATTTATATCATTAACTTTCACATGCCGTTATTGTGGTAATTTGTATTATACACATTATATCATGCCAATGGCCAATGATGTATAGCAAAATGTTTATGTTCTACCTATTACAGAAAGAAGACAGTATAAACTGACTTTACAGTTTACTTATCAAGCGAGGCAAAGCTAAAGACCTGAATGCACATTAAGGGGAAAATACCTGTTTTAAACGAAGAGAAAAGAGACATGGCTGTCCACAATTCCTCTGACCACCAGACTCCATGGCAACCAACAGGAACTGGACAAAACGGCAATAATCAATGCCAGGTGCACAATGACCTTTAAGATGTGAGTGGAAGAAGAAAAAGAAACCTGGGCAAAATGACTTTCGTCATGCTGTCTTAGATACTGTGAAAAGAGCCAAATATTTGTGTCAAGATGGACACCAGAAAAGCATTTGAAAGATGAAAGGCACTTGAGTTTTATCATGAGGATGCTGGATTATAAAAAGAGTTCAAGAATAAAGAGGAGAGAGTTGGGCTCAGTGGGGGAAAAAACAGCACTGAAAATGCGTCGCCCAGATTATGATAGAATATGATGATCGGAATTGCAATCCTAGCGTGATGTATTTCTCACAAAAGCAAACAAAAGGAAACAAAAACTACAAAAAAGCAAACACAAAACAAACATGAAACAATTGCGGAATTACGTCTGCTAGGGTGTGATGAGATTTTGTGATATTTTGTTATGGTTGCTGTTTTGTTTTCCCTTATTAATGACCAGGAGAAAATTAATAAAATCATCAAGCATAATCATAAGGCTTGTGCTCAAGCGTACGGCTTATGTTGTGATCGTTTTGGATTTTAGCCATCACATGGCATTTGTGCAGATGGAGTTGTGAGATACAAGAGAATCTGGGTTTTTTCTTATGCAATAGAACATCATGAACTATCAAATGAAGGGGTGATGTTCGCTTTCTCTGACTCATAACCAATACCTTGGCTGTGAGCTTCACTGGGCATTTGTTTTTCCTGCTCATAGATTTTTTGTTGTTTCTATTTTCCGAGTTCATGAGTCTGTGCTTCAAATTTTGAATTTTTGGTTTAATTTACTGTCTTTATTTTTCATTATGTTGGGTTGTTTGGTGTGACTATGTTTGTTTGTTTGTTTCTTTCTTTCTTTCTTCCTTTCTTTTTTTGTTTTTTTTTTAAATTGTGCGTTTGTTTGGTGTGACTTTTTTCTATGTGTTGTGTTGTTGTTTTTATTTTGACAATGCTTTCACTTTTGTTTTATATTTACGATTGAATTTTCTACAGTTTTGTTTCATGTATGTCTGTACTGTGTTCTTGACGTGTACATGGTTTTATCTCATGCATTCATGTCCTTCGTATGTGCAAGTGTTTGCCAAGTAATCCCTTTCT
This sequence comes from Monoplex corrugatus, assembly GCA_030674185.1. Taxonomy (NCBI): domain Eukaryota; kingdom Metazoa; phylum Mollusca; class Gastropoda; order Littorinimorpha; family Ranellidae; genus Monoplex; species Monoplex corrugatus. Next base: position 13,572 of record JAPXFY010000567.1, read on the forward strand.
TAAACATGCAAGTGTTCACTGATTATTGATAAGAAAGAAATGACAACATCACTCCCATCTCATCTATCAAGCTTTCTTGAAATAATGAAGCATCTTGTGAGATGAAATTCTGCGTTACTGTTAATTATTAATTACTATTAATTAATAGTATTATTGTTTTCTGTTGCTATTGTTGTTGTTGTTCTTAAAAGTAGTAGTAGTAGTAGTAGTAGTAGTAGTAGTAACAGTGGTAATAGCATCATCACTAGCAGCTGCAGTAGTAGTAGTAACAGTATCTGCAGCAGCAGCAGTAGTAGCAGTCGTAGTCGTAGTAGTAGTAATAATAGTAGTAGTAGTGATAGTAGTAGTAGTGATAGTAGTAGTAGTAATAGTAGTAACAGCAGCAGTAGTAGTAATTGTAATAATAGTAATATCAATATTTTAAAACTGTAGTCTGTTTTCTAAAAAAAATTAAACATGAAATGATTTCAAAACTGACATCTCTTCAGAAAAAAAAAGCAAACTCTAAGGAAAAAAAGGTTCGTGGATAGATTGATTGATTGGTTTATTGATTGATTGATTGATTGATTCATTCATTCATTGATTGATTGAGTGATTGATTAATTGATTGATTGATTGATTGATTGATTGATTGATTGATTGATTGGTTGTTTGTTGTTTGTTTGCTTGCTTGCTTGCTTGCATGCTTGCTTCCTTGCGTGCTTGCTTGCTTGCTTTCTTGCTTGCTTAGTCAGTTAGTTGGTTGGTTGTGTAAATGGCTGGTTGTTGGTTGTTTGGTTGGTTGTTTGCATGTGCTGTTCAATGTCTTACAACACACACATGCCCTCATAATCTAGGGCAGGTTTTTACAGTGCTGAGATGATGATGACGATTGGAATGAAAACTAGGATGTAAAAACTTCCGTTCTGGATTGAGACCTCGTAATAAGACTGTACTCTAACTTCTTCTTTTGATATATCATGTTTTTAAGCAGGCCTGAGTGATACAGACACTGCGAAGTTATTTAAGAGATTTGAGCAACATCCTTAATGACCCTTTGCATGTTCCACTCTGGGTAAGAGCAGGAGGTGGCCGAAAAATCCACAATGATTTTGACAGGAGTGATGGGATTCAAACCCAAAATATTACAGTGGGCAGTCTGTTGCACTAACCTCTGCGCCATCGCAACTTGTGTGCAAACAAGTTTAATGTCCTGCAGAGAAAAGGGGAAAAATAAAACGAAAACCCATCCAAACAGCGTGTCATGATGGCCACTCGAGAAGTGTCTGAAAGATGATCAAGGACGTGATTGCCATCGCAAGGGAGCTTTTAACGTAAAAGAGGTGCGGAACAAAGAGCGTATGATGCCAAAGGAGAGAAAAAAGCATGCAGGCTCATAATTACCTCCTCGTGTGGATGACAGAACGTGAGATAACGAAAGTTGTCACTG
>JAPXFY010000567.1:22500-25000 GCA_030674185.1 Monoplex corrugatus
GTGTGTGTGTGTGTGTGTGTGTGTGTATAGACACATATATAGATATCAATATAGATATGCATGGATGGAAGTTTCAGGTTTTTCGATATTTTTCTATGTTAACACTACTTCCCTACTGTTGCACGTGTTTCAACAGGAGTTTGAAGCAGACAAACTTACTTTTACCTGCATTGATGGCACACCAAATGGTTTGGTTCTACGTTATCAGGGCTTGATGGTAATCTTTGTGCGGTACATTGTCTGGGTACACAAGCACAAGACACGCCATCACCTGCTGTGTTGGACAGCTATGAACAGCACTCATACATTTCATTTGATCCGTTGTTTAGACTCTAGCTGTGTGGCCCATGTCCTGTCATTAACCTAATAGCACATTCCTCTCTCTGCAGGTGGTGTCCATAATTGAAAACAATTACAACTTATAATGGCTTCTGTGTAAAGAAGGTGAACATAATTGAACAAATGAAAGTGGTCTTCAGCTGTATCTACTGAGACTTACTGTCAAAATCGTAACAACATACAAACAATACAATACAATACAATACAACACAACACAACACAACACAATACAACACAGTACAATGCAATACTGCTGTCATTCATCAATTAGTCACTAACATGTGAATTGTCAACATGTGTCTGATTTCTCGTTCACTGCCATGAAAGAGAAAAAGAAGACAAAGAAACGTTTTGTTTAAACAGGTATTTATTCAGGATAATTTTGACACAAAACAATGACGTGAGACATGCAAAGAGCATAGCTTAAAGGATATTTTCTGGAACACATTCGGCAATAGCAATTGTTCTGAACTTAACAACACACACACACATACACACACACACATACACACACACACACACACACACACACACACACACACACACACACACACACACACACACACACACACACGACAAAAGTGCACTACAATATTGAAATCAAGGGATGAGGTGAAAACCATAAAAGAAGATAAACCGTTATTAACCTTAAAACTCTGTAACGACTGGGCTTGCCTCAAGGCAGTTGTGGAACTGACCTGAGGTCGCCTTCAGAAAATTGTGGGTGGGTGGGTACTTGTCATTTTGTGAAATAAGATCTTTCATTAAAAAAGGTTTACATAATTATGGTTGAATTATTGGAGAATTTGAATATGTCAAAATAAAAGCTGTCCAATGAAGCATTTCTGTGATATAAGTTATTGTTTGGCCTTTTTGTTTGTTTGGGTTTCTGTTTGTTTGTTTGATCGTTTTTATAATCAGTCTCAATACTAGCACTTGTTGAAGCCACTACCACATATGCTTCATCCTCTTCTGAATCACTTTCTTCCTCAAGACTTCATTTTCATCATTGCCAGGATTGATGCCATCCAGGTCAATGAGTCGCATGGTTTTCTCAGGTATGAGACACGATTTCTTTGGCTTTTTTTTTTTTTCTCAATCTCCTAAAAAAGTTCTGACATTGCGCATAACATCATCTGAACGTTAACAGAAATAAGCAAATATGGGACATAACTCCCAGCTTCGTGTTGGAAAAATTAGAGCCAGTTTTGTACCTTCACCTGATCTATGATTCCCGTCCACCCACAGGTGTATTCTTCAAGCTGTGGAGTTTGGACCTTGTTCAAGATGGAGGTATCATGTTTTGACAGTTTCACATGCGCCTCAAGCAAATCTGCCAAAATGCATTGTTATTCATGGCAAGCTGTTGAAATAGAGAAAGGAAGGGGATCTAAGAAACACTGATAACACAAAAATGGCAGGAGCTTAAAGATGGGCAGTGGGTAAGACAACGCTTATGTTGCAGGGTGGGACTAAACCTGTGACAACACATCTTTGAGTCTACAACTCTATCAAAAGACACTTCACCTATTTAAAAGCTGTATCAGTGCAAGTACAATTATGTTTGTTCAGCTCAAACTCCTGGCGAAACACGTGCGAGGGATTGGAAGCCTATGCAAGCAATAACACTATTGTATAGATGTGAATTCGCCATCATTCATGTCTAACCGGGCGTGAAATGACCACTGTGACAATTCATTGACACGGAAGAAATGTATCGGCCTGAGACGGTTGTAGATTGGGGAGGGATGGGAGGTGATTGTGGAGTGGTTGAAAGATGTCTGCTTTTGTATCCCCTGGTGTTTTCATGGACGGTAGTTCACAGGGTGAATGCTCCCGCTTGACCACTATGTCCACTTACCTGTTTGCTTTTGTACTGGTAGCAGGTTAATTCAGCTTCCAAACCCGCTTTTGCACTCCACACTTTATTCTGTAAGTGTAAAATTGTAGGTTTGTTTGTTTTATTTAGTTTTTTGTCTCTCTCATTGACTATTACTGCTTCATTGTGTAGAGCACACACGCACACACATACACACACACACACTTACACACACACACACACACACACACACACACACACACACACACACACACACACACACACACACACTTTCTATCTCTTTCAACACACACACACCACACACACACACACACACACACA
>JAPXFY010000567.1:27500-32500 GCA_030674185.1 Monoplex corrugatus
TGTGTGTGTGTGTGTGTGTGTGTGTCTGTGTCTGTGTCTGTGTCTGTGTCTGTGTCTGTCTGTGTCTGTGTGCCTCTGTGTGTCTCTGTGTGTGTGGGTTTATGAATGTGTGTGTGCATGTGTGTGTGTGTGCGTATGTGTGTGTGTTGTGTGTGTGTGTGTGTGTGTGTGTGTGTGTGTGTGTGTGTGTGTGTGTGTGTGTGTGTGTGTGTGTGTGTGTGTGTGTGTGTGTCTGTGTGTGTGTCTGTGTCTGTGTGTGTGTGAACTGACAAAACCTCTCTCTCTCTCTCTCTCTCTCTCTCTCTCTCTCTCTCTCTCTCTCTCTCTCTTCCCTCTCTCTCTCTGTAAATCTTTTTTTCTGCCTTTTCATCCATCTGTCTTTGTCTCTGTCTTTCTGTTTCTGTTTATCGTGCTCATGTCTTCGTTTTCAATGTTAAATATGTGAGTCTTTTCAGACAGGTATTTGTATTCAGATGTGACTGTATGTATGTGTACGTATGGGTTTGTTGTTGTTGTTGTTGTTGTTGTTGTTGTTGTTGTTGTTGTTGTTGTTGTTGTTTTTCAACATTAACGGATAAAGTAAGATGGACTAAGGAAGCTGTAATGGTGAAGGTATTGGTTTAACCGTGTACGTGGGCATTTGAGTTTATGTATTGTGTTGACCAGTTGTGGCGATTTTTTTACATGATAATGTAAGACAATCTAAAAAACAAATATTTACTACGGTGCCGGTTGCGTTTTCATCTGTTTCCATTTGATATGTGCATTCATTTTTTTTCAGAACAGAATTAGATACGTATGTCATAGGAATGAAGCTGAGATTACTGCAATGACCAACTGATCCAAATGTATGGTATAAAACCTGCACGCTAGGCAGAACTCCAAGACCATGCTAACACATAGGGCTTATATGCTGGCTTAACCCTTTGACGCCCTCATCTTATCCACCAACTGCAAAAACTTAACCCTTTAAACCCTTCACTCTATCCACCAGCTTCCTGCAGGATTCAAAAGGTAACGTATTTTTCTTTGCTAATATGGTTTATAATGCAGTATGCTAGTGGTTAGGTGAGGGTGTCAAGTGGTTAAGGTTTATGTCATAACAGGTTTGGATTTTCTCCATGACATGGTATCAGTAAATGTGGAATCTATAGTAACTTATGTGCATACATGTTAAACAGAGTATTGCTAATGTTATTTGCATAAACAATATTTAATTAAGGAGAAAGTGTTGTTCACAAACCTTTGTTTTTTCAAAACTGCTGATTTCAGAATTTTTTTAGTTCATGTAATCTTCACTATAATACACTATCCTTCATTAATTACCGACACCTAAACGGATTTAGTACAGATCCATCCGAAAGAGAACTGAGAAAGTCGTGCAACACATTGTTGGTATGGACAAACACACACGAGCACACACATGCAGACACACAGACACTCACCTCACATTGGTCGATATGAAAGTGTCTCTTTTTTTTTCGCTGGAAGAGTAAGAGAGAGGGAGACAGACAGACAGATACACAGACAGAGACAGACAGACAGAGACACAGACATAGCAAGATAAAGAGAGAGAGAGAGAGAGAGAAAGACAGAGAGGTGAAGAATGGGAGACAGATAGAGACACACAGAGAGAGAGAGAGAGAGAGAGAGAGAGAGAGAGAGAGACAGACAGACAGACAGACAGAGAGAGAGGAGAGAGAGGGAGAGAGACAGACAGAGACAGAGAGAGACACAGAGAGAGAGAGAGAGAGAGAGAGAGAGAGAGAGATTGGGAGAGAGAGAGAGACAGACAGACAGACAGAGAGAGAGAGAGAGAGAGAGAGAGAGAGAGAGAGAGAGAGAGAGAGAGAGAGAGAGAGAGAGAAACAGAGACAGAGACAGAGAGAACAAACGATACATAGAAGTGTAGATGTGGGTGATACTTTTCTGAAAGATAAAATATTCATGAAAGTGCTCCTTATGCAGGATCCAACAAACGCGCGTGAAGGGTTTTGGGAGCAAAGCAAAAACACACTGTGTTAAATTAGAGGTGCTGAGGTTCTCTTCACAGATCTGATTATCTAAAATTGTTTGATCAAAATGAGCTGTTGAAAACATTTTCTTGTATCTGTTGAATTAGAGCCGAGTTTAATCAACAGGGTTACGTTGCATTCATAGGACCCTGTGTGTTGTCCGCAACATTTACCATCAGGAGAACCCTTTTAGGCCGTGCGAAATGCTGTGCGTTAACAGTGTCTTGAAATGAAGGAAGATGGGACATATCAAACGCCTGTTGCCACTGGAATGATTGGAGTATAAAATGGGCCGTGAACAGGCCAGCTTTTATATCACTGGATGGGATTGAACTGGAGACATCAGATTTTAAGTGCACGACTCTATTAGATCATTCATAAGGAAGATTAGGAAAAGACAGGCAATATTTATAGGCCATTTTATGAGGAAAGGGGATTTGGAGCACCTGGTCACAATGGGAAAGCTGGAGGGAAAGACAGCTCCAGGTAGACCCAAGGAGAAAATACTAGACGGACATGCAGAGTGGCTGGGGACAGGGAAGGTGGAAGAGATGCTTGAGGCAACAAGAGATAGAGACAGATGGAAGTCCATGATCACCAACGCCATGTGGCAAGGCAATTGATGATGATGATGATGACTCTGTTACAAGACCCACCCAGTTCATTTGGAAATCAAATGCCCAAAAGGTTGAACACTAAACCCCTGCATTATGAATAAGGCGTTAGATCCAGCTGAACTGAAAGGTCACTTGCTGATTTGTGACTGCAACAGCTTTGGTGAAAAACCATACTGTGTATAACAAATATTTCACTGTTTTCTTTCTCCGCTAAATAACTTGCCTGCCGGCAATTTACGTTCCATACCATTACTAAGACACGAGCATAAAAGATAATACCGTGGAACATTTCCTGTAAAGGACATTTCCTTTTTTTTCCCGAAATATTCTTAATTTATGTAATCATATATCTTTGAAATGAAAACGAATACTGCAGCCATACTTGGATCACTCATGATGGTGTCAACATTTCTTTGTAAAAGAAACTTCATTTTCTTCTCAAATATTCTTTTCATTTGTTTGTTACTGTCTCAAGACTGAAAGAGACAACTATAGCCAAACATCTTACCATCCATTCCCCTAGGCATGTGTGGACAAGCTGGAGTGCAGAAACAAAAGTAGGATCACAAAGGGCAGACAATTAGGGAGTGAAGGGAAAAGGAAGGATGGGGTGTGATAGACGTCGATGGTTTATCTGATTGTCAGCTTCTTGTTAGCTGATGAGAGGAAGACAAGGACGTGAAAACACAACTCTCGGTTTGCTCTGATAAAGCCTGGAGCGTTCTCTATGACGAAGCTTCTATGCCCTTTCACTGTGCAAACAATACTGAAAAAGCAAGCCAGGAAATGGAATGAGGGGGGTGAAGTGGTGTTTAGCATTTCAGATGTGTGAGGAGGATGGTGGTAGGATTTGAGTAGAGATGAGATGGATAGATAATGAGCAGCTCTATAACTGAGAACCAAAAATAGTGGGCACTCAGTTTTTCGAAACTTCAAGCTCATACGGTCATGTGAAATCAACATGAATGAGCAAAAATCATGTAACTGTGTGGCCAACTTTGCATTCATCAGTATGTACTGTAACGGTTTGCGTTGTGTTTATAGACGTGTTTTTGTTTAAGATTAATGGATATATTTGTTTTGTATCATTGGCTTATTTAGCTGTATTGTATAAAATACTCTTTACTGCTTTGTAATACTGTAATTGTTTGTTCATATTGTACTTTAATGGGTGTATGTCTTTACGTTGTTTCTGTTTCCTTTTATGTGCAATGCAATACATTTATCTCATTAACTTGCACATGCCGTTATCGTGGTAATTTGTATTATAAGCATAATATCATGCCATTGGCCAATGATGTATAGCAAAATGTTTATGTTCTACCTATTACAGAAATAAGACAGTATAAACTGACCTTACAGTTTACTTATCAAGCGAGGCAAAGCTAAAGAAATGAATGCACATTGCGGGGAAAATACCTGTTTTAAACGAAGAGAAAAGAGACATGACTGTCCACAACTCCTCTGACCACCAGACTCCATGGCAACCAACAGGAACTGGACAAAACGGCAATAATCAATGCCAGGTGCAGCATGACCTTTAAGATGTGAGTGGAAGAAGAAAAAGAAACCTGGGCAAAATGACTTTCGTCATGCTGTCTTAGATACTGTGAAAAGAGCCAAATATTTTTGTCAAGATGGACACCAGAAAAGTATTTGAAAGATGAAAGGCACTTGAGTTTTATCATGAGGATGCTGGATTATAAAAAGAGTTCAAGAATAAAGAGGAGAGAGTTGGGCTCAGTGGGGGAAAAAACAGCACTGAAATTGCGTCGCCCAGATTATGATAGAATATGATGATCGGAATTGCAATCCTAGCGTGATGTATTTCTCACAAAAGCAAACAAAAGGAAACAAAACTACAAAAAACCAAACACAAAACAAACATGAAACAATTGCGGAATTACGTCTGCTAGGGTGTGATGAGATTTTGATATTTTGTTATGGTTGCTGTTTTGTTTTCCCTTATTAATGACCAGGAGAAAATGAGAAAAACATCAAGCATAATCATAAGGCTTATGCTCAAGCGTACGGCTTATATTGTGATCGTTTTGGATCTTAGCCATCACATGGCATTTGTGCAGATGGAGTTGTGAGATACAAGAGAATCTGGGGTTTTTCTTATGCAATAGAACATCATGAACTATCAAATCAAGGGGTGATGTTCGCTTTCTGTGACTCATAACCAACACCTTGGCTGTGAGCTTCACTGGGCATTTGTTTTTCCTGCTCATAGATTTTTTGTTGTTTTTATTTTCCGAGTTCATGAGTCTGTGCTTCAAATTTTGAATTTTTGGTTTATTTTACTATGTCTTTATTTTTCATTATGTTGGGTTGCTTGGTGTGACTATGTTTGTTTGTTTCTTTC
>JAPXFY010005673.1:5000-14435 GCA_030674185.1 Monoplex corrugatus
ACCAGGTGCTCCAAATCCCCCTTCCTCATAAAATGGCCTATAAATGTTGCTTGTCTTTTCCTAATCTTCCTTATGAGTGATCTACTTGTGTCTGCCTCCATCAAGACCGTCTCGTTTGTTTTCTTTGCTGTCCATGGTACTCTCAACATTCTTCTGAGAAACCACATCTCGGCTGCCTCAATCTATAGATGTTTTTATAAATCCTCTGTGTGACAAATTGGACGGAGTGATCAACGCCAGGGGCATCTCAGATTGTGTGTGCGAATGTATTGATACGTGTATTCAATTTCCTTCTCTCTCTCTCTCTCTCTCTCTCTCTCTCTCTCTCTCTCTCTCTCTCTCTCTCTCTCTCTCTCTCTCTCTCTCTCTCTCTCTCTCCTGTTTTGAAGTATATTGTATGTTTTAAAACGGTTATAGCCCTGAAATGGCTCTACGCAGTCGGCCGGGCTTTAAACAAAACTAACAGTAAAACTAACAGTAATAACAGTATTATCAACAATAACAGTATTATTAACAATAACAGTATTATCAACAATAACAGTATTATTAACAATAACAGTATTATTAACAATAACAGTATTATCAACAATAACAGTATTATCAACGATAACAGTATTATCAACGATAACAGTATTATCAACGATAACAGTATTATCAACAATAACAGTATTATCAACGATAACAGTATTATCAACGATAACAGTATTATCAACAATAACAGTATTATCAACAATAACAGTATTATCAACAATAACAGTATTATTAACAATAACAGTATTATCAACAATAACAGTATTATCAACAGGATCCAAAACAAGAGTGACTGCCCGCGCCCAAGCAAACACAAACCAGAAGAACAAGAAAATCAATGTAAGCGCGTCTCCAACAAGACAAAACAAAACAAGCGCAAATTTTCGGCCAACTAGCCTTTGTCAAGCGCGAACGCACGGTCACAGACAAATCACAGACACCAAACAATGGATAATAAAAACGGGACTAAAAACTTCCCTGCCGCCTCGTCCAGTGGGTAAGACGAGGACGAGGACTACTACCCACTGGACGAGGCGGCAGGGAAGTTTTTAGTCCCGTTTTTATTATCCATTGTTTGGTGTCTGTGATTTGTCTGTGACCGTGCGTTCGCGCTTGACAAAGGCTAGTTGGCCGAAAATTTGCGCTTGTTTTGTTTTGTCTTGTTGGAGACGCGCTTACATTGATTTTCTTGTTCTTCTGGTTAGTATTATCAACAATAACAGTATTATTAACAATAACAGTATTATCAACAATAACAGTATAATAACAATAACAGTATTATCAACAATAGCAGTAGGAAACAAAAAAAAATTCCGGTCCTGACGTCACCATTCCACCTCGACAAGAACAGCCATCACCCCAGCACCGGACTAAACCTAACATCAAGAGTCTAATTTCAATTCCATTGGTTTCACCTCCGAACCCAACAATTGTGAACAACCTGCACATCGCTTTGTTTAATGCTAGGTCTGTTGGGACTCCCAGTAAAAGAGCGGAGATCTCAACATTCATCACAGACAACAATATCGACATTCTTTTCATCACAGAAACCTGGCTAAAGCAACATGGCGACGAGGCTAAATGCTGTGATCTCACGCCTGTGGACTACACACTCGATTCATTTCCACGGCCATCTCGAGCAGGGGGGCTGGCTTTTGTCTATAAGAACTCTCTCTCACATTATTCAACTACCACGGCAACTCTACCCTTCCACCACTCATCTTTTGAAGCAGCACGTTTCACCCTGAATCTACCATCCTGTTGTATACATTTTGTGTGTGTATACAGACCTCCACCCAGTCGGAAAAACAAACTTACTGATGCAATGTTCTTAAATGACTTTCCACAGTTGTTAGATTTTTGTAACAATCTCACTGGTGCTATTGTAATTCTGGGTGATATTAATGTACATTTTGATTCATCTGATAATTGTACTATTAGACTAAAAAGCATGTTGGACATGTTTAATCTCTCTCAATCAGTCCATGAGCCCACACACGAACGTGGTCACATTCTTGACTGGGTCATTTATCGACCTACTGACAACATAATAGACTCAACCAGTGTTACGCAATCCTTGGCGTCTGACCATTTCTGTGTAGTTAGTAGTCTATGTCTCCCCGTCCCATCCAACCCAGCAGTACGCAGACGGTCCCGTAATATACGTAAGATTGACAGATCTGCCTTTCAAGCAGATCTACACATGTCTATTTCTCCACATTCATGTCCAACTATTGATTCACTCAACAACACACTGTTAAGTCTACTAGATAAACACGCGCCTCTCCGTGATCACACAGTGCGCCGTGACAAACTAGAGCCTTGGTATCCACTTGTCAGCACTGAACTGCAAGCGGCAAAAACACACAAACGCAAAGCTGAGAGAGCATGGCTAAAAAATCCAATCACAATAACAAAATCCATTTTCAACTCAGCAAAAAGACAAGTCACTAACATAGTGTTAAAAGCCAAATCAGACTTCTATCACAACGAGATTGCCAACGCAAAGTCATCTAGGCATCTTTTCTCAGTTTGTAACAAACTACTGGGCCGTGATGGAGGCTCTCCATTACCAACAACCCTGCCTCCTACCAAACTCCCACATATTTTCAATGACTTTTTTGTTCAAAAAATAAAAACTATTCGTGATGATCTGGATCAAGCCTCATCTGTAGCAACACCATATGATTACCCTGACCAGATCACTACCTCCAGATTCACAGCATTTGAACCAATAAATGAGTCAGAATTGAAGAACATCATTTTGAAATCAAAACCCACTTCTTGTGCACTTGACCCTCTCCCCACACCATTATTTTGCGAGTTTTTGGATGATTTACTTCCAACTCTAACTAGCATTATCAACACTTCCTTGATCTCTGGGTCTTTTCCATCAGCCTTCAAAAGATCTGTTGTCAAACCCCTTCTAAAGAAAGCCACACTTGACCCCAACACGCTAAAAAATTATCGCCCAGTTTCAAATCTCTCATTCTTGTCAAAAGTCATGGAAAAGATCGTACTTAAACAGCTTCTCGCTTATCTAAATGAACATAAACTCATCAGTCCATCTCAGTCGGCATATCGACCCCATCACAGCACTGAAACTGCTCTTCTTAAAGTGACAAATGATATACTTCTTAGCCTTGACTCTCGAAACGTTTCTGTCTTGACACTGCTAGATCTCTCAGCTGCTTTTGATACCATTGACCATCATGTCCTCCTAAAGAGACTCCAGTTTGCTTTTGGCATCTCTGGTACAGTGCTAAAATGGTTCACATCCTATCTGTCTCACCGAACACAATCTGTTTCCATCAAAGACTGCTGTTCTGGATACAAAGATTTAACTTGTGGTGTTCCACAAGGATCTGTGCTTGGACCTGTTCTTTTCATCCTCTATACAAAACCTCTTGCAGACCTGATTAAGTCTCACTCAATCAATTCCCAATCATTTGCCGACGACACTCAGCTGTATGTCTCTGCTCCTCCAACCAACATGTCACCATCAGTATCTTCCTTAGAAAAATGTATTCTTGACATCAAATCCTGGATGCTTCAAAATAAACTCAAACTCAATGATGACAAAACTGAAGCATTATTTCTTCATTCATCATCAAAACATCCTTCTCATCAGCAGCCTAAGTCCATATCAGTTTGTGGCAATGATGTCACCTTTTCTCCATCTGCTCGTAATCTTGGCTTTCAAATGACAGAGAACATGAGTGTCGACTTACACATTAAACATGTGTGCCGTTCAGCCTATCTTGAACTACGTCGCATTAGTTCAATTCGTCATCTCACCTCAGCTAATACCAAAAAAACTCTGGTATCTGCCCTTGTCTTGTCAAAATTAGATTACTGTAATTCAATTCTATCAGGCTGCTCCAAACATTATCTTGATAAGCTTCAGAAAGTTCAGAATTCTGCTGCAAGAATGGTACTGAAGGCATCCAAATATGATCATGTACAACCTCTCCTCAAAAATCTGCATTGGCTTCCTATCCAAGCAAGGATTGATTACAAACTTTCAACTCTCTGCCATTCCTTTTTCTCTGGAACTGCACCTCTCTACCTCTCAAACCTTCTCTCTGTATACACACCATCACGTCAACTTCGTTCCTCTTCTGATTCAAAAATACTTAACGTTCCTCATGTCAGAACTGCTACCTTTGGACAACGTTCTTTCTCCTTTGCAGCCCCCAAAACATGGAATTCCCTTCCACGTGAAATTAGAGAAATCTCATCAACTCCGTCTTTCAAAAAAGCTCTGAAAACTCACCTTTTCAAGAAATACTATAACCTTTAAATTCTTCTGGCCTACCCTTTAATGTCTAGCTTATTTGGCTGTCTCGTGTGCTGCTTCGTGTTGTTTATTAAGTGACATGTTATTTAGTAATGATTGTATAATTAATCTCTTGTGTATGTATATCTGTGTTCAGGTTTGTATGTGTGTATGTGAGTGAGTGAGTGATTGAATCAGTGCGTGTGTATGTGTGTCTGTGTCTATGCGCGCGCGCGCGCGCGCGCGCGCGTGTGTGTGTGTGTGTGTGTGTGTGTGTGTGTGTGTGTGTGTGTGTGTGTGTGTGTGTGTGTGTGTGTGTGTGTGTGTGTGATCCTTTATCCTTAACTTAATGTTGCTTAGGTTTTTTATAACAAGTTACCAATGTGTTATTTATCACTATTTTTAATTTTGACTTGATTTGTACATCACTGTTGCTTGTCTATCATGGATTGCTGCTTATGATAACGTCTGTTAGGTGCACAGAGCTCTGGCATCTTGTTGGAGGAGTGCGCTATACAAATGCTTCATTATTATTATTATTATTATTATCAACAATAACAGTATTATTAACAATAACAGTATTATCAACAATAACAGTATTATTAACAATAACAGTATTATCAACAATAACAGTATTATCAACAATAACAGTATTATTAAACAAAAATAGCAGTAACAACAGAATTATTGAAAACAACAGTATTATAAAAAATAACAGTATCATTAAACAAAAATAACAATGAAAACAGCATTCTTGAAAATAACAATATTGTTAAAAAATAACTATTATTAAACAAAAATAACAGTAATAACGGTTTGTTTGTTTTTTAAAGTAACAGTATTGTTAAAGCAGACACAAGTCGATCACTGATAAGGAAGATTAGGAAAAGACAGGCAACATTTATAGGCCATTTTATGAGGAAGGGGGATTTGGAGCACCTGGTCACAACGGGAAAGCTGGAGGGAAAGAGAGCACCGGGTAGACCCAGGGAGAGAATGCTGGACGGACTTGCAAGGTGGCTGAGGATGAAGAGGGTGGGGGAGATGCTGGGGGCAACGAGAGATAGAGATGGTTGGAAGTCCATGGTCGCCAACGTCATGCGGCAGGGCACCTGATGATGATGATGATGAGTATTGTTAAAAACAACAGTATTATTAAACAAAAGTAACAGTAATAACAGTTTTTTTAAAGTACTATCAATAACAGTAGTAATAATATCATTATTATGAAAAACTATAAAAAAAAGATATATACATATATATATATATATATGTATATATATATATATATATATATATATATATATATATATATATATATATATATATATATATATACAATGTCCAAGAGATTGTTCCAGCACAGCCTATTTTTTGTGGAACGAGCTCTGGAAAAGTTCCTGTCTTCTGCCAGCACACGTGAGATCCTCCACGTGGATCTGGCCAACGGGAAGGAAAGGGGTATAATCTTTAACGCGGATGTTTATCGACGCTTACTTCCCCTGGACATGTTCAAAAACACCAACCAGCAAAACGCCTTTCTCATGGACAACTATAAGGTGACCACATCATGTCACGTGCAGTCGTGCGCGTGCTCTTTGTCTCTGTCTGTCTGTCTGTCTGTCTCTCTGTCTCTCTCTCTCTCTCTCTCTGTCTCGGGGGAACAAGATGGCGGCTTGAGAGTGATGGTCGGTGTCAGCGCGGTTGGCCGAATTTCTGCATACTACGACGTTGTGCACCATATTGGATCCCTAATTTTTGCGGACTGCAGTGTGGAGAGCCATGCCAGCGGAGGGCATCGATTTCAGGGCGAAATGTGGCAGTTTCTTGTCCGTATACATAAATTATATGTATCGGCGAATGAAAAATAAAGTGTTTGTACGGACATTGATACTTTGTAACATGCAAGCCGGTGTCACAGTAGGTTTGCTCCTCGTTCAATTTGTTTTTTGCGACCTATTGCAGCGAGCAGGAGACGTTCACCCCACCCCGGCCCTGTGGACAGTGATAAAAGCAGCAAAACCACCAATACAAGACAAACCAGGATGCAGAGCTACAGTCAGAAGAATAGTAGTACTTCTTCTCCTGCTCGATCACCCCAAGACTTCACGCCCCAAGGTATGTCCCAAAGTCCATCTTTGGTGGACATTATGACCACATTAACTTCCATGAACGTTTCACTGAACCAGAAGATGGACGATATACGTGATGATATGTATAAGAAAATGGACGACGTGAAAGCTGAAGTGATCATGTTGCGTGATCAGTACACAAAGCTGCAGGGGGAGGTGGGGCAGCTGAAGGAGGAGGTGCAGAGCCTGAGGAGGGAGAACCAAGACCTGGCCAGGAGAGTGGACGACCTGCAGGGACGTTCCAGGAGAAACAACATCCTCATCCACGGTATGATAAGACAGGAAAATGAAACCAGTGATCAGTGTGAAGGCGTGCTGAAAGACATTATCACTGATAAGCTAGAGATGTCTGATGACATTCAATTTGAGCGCGTGCATCGCATTAACTCAAAACTGGACTCACCAGTCATAGCATGCTGCACATTCTATAAACAAAAACAAGCCATCCTGAAAGCCAGAAAGAAGCTGCAAGGAACAACCCTATTCATTAGTGAAGACTTTACTGTGAGAGTAAGAAATGTCAGGAAACTGTTAACACCATATCTTAAAAAGGCTCGTGAAGAGGGCAAAAGAGCAATGCTTGTACATGATCATTTGATTGTTGATGGCAAGAAGTACTATTTAGATGATAAGAACAATCTGGTAGAATTAAGATAGGGGTGTGGCCGGCCTGTGACAGTTTTTGCTGAGGGTAGACAAATTGCCCTAGCACCGGTTTTCCCGGTTCAGGTCGACAGTTATAGTGAACCGTCACCTTCACGTGCAAACTATGTTAACAGCGCACTCGATGTTGCTAACTTGGTGGTCGCTTCACCTGGCTATGTGTCAAGCCAAACATGCTTAGATAGGCCAAGTGTAGCAAATGTTGGGAGTGACACTGACAGTCAGAGTGTGGTTGATTATGGGGTTCAGTCCCTTGTACAAAGTATTATAAATTGCTCCTTTTCATTTCTTAGTTGGAATGTTGATGGCTTATTGTCAAAGTTACATAATAATGAATTTGTTAATTACATTCAATCATTTGATTTTGTTTGCATTTTTTAAACATTTCTTGATACTTTTCATAACAATTGCTTCACTGATTTTGAAATGTTCTATAAACCTGCTCAGAAGTTGTCTATGCAGGGGAAACGATCTGGAGGTGTTGTGTGTCTCATTAAAAGAAATATATGTAAATATGTAAAGGAAATTGAAACCAGTGTTCATAACACGTGTGTTTTTCTTATAAACAAATCTTTGTTTGGTACAGAGAAAGATGTGTTGTTTGTATGCACGTATCGTCCTCCAGAAGGTTCTCCTTATTATTCATTTTTTGAATGTGATAATGGCATTTCTTTGCTAGAAGATTTTCTGTGTGACTTTTTGATTGAGTCTGATGATGTTTTCATTTTGATATGTGGAGACCCGAATAGTAGAATCGCAAATATTTCCCATGTATGTAAAGATCATGATAATGATTCTGTCTTGGGATTGAACAGTCAGCCAGTGTATACAAATAGGCACTCTGAGGATGACAAACTAAATAATTATGGCAAACTATTACTGAACATGTGCAGTGTTTTTGATCTACATGTTTTAAATGGTGAGTGCCATGGGGATTCTCATGGACGTTACACGTTTATTTCTGATTCTGGGTGCAGTGTTAATGATTATTTTATCCTGTCTTGTGATTTATATAGCAGGATAGCTGATTGTTGTCATCTTAAGGTTACAGATCGGATAGAGTCCACCCACATGCCTGTAGAGTTTAGGCTTCACATGAAAGATAGCAACTGCGTATTGGAACAAAAAGAGGATTTTTCGCATTCATTAGATAAGTTTGTTTGGGATGAAGATTTTCAAGGAACATATACTCATAATTTAAGATCAGGGGAACTAAACCAAAGACTAGAGACAGCTAGAGACATGGTATATTCTGATATAAATGTTGCTCTAGACTTGTTTAATTCTTGTATAAAAGACGCAGCTCAGTGTATAAAAAAAAGTATTATTATTGGTAGGCGTAAAAAAGCGAATCCCTGGTTTGACAAGGAATGTGTTACTCTAAAGAAGAAAGTTCGAAATTCATTGCAGATTTTTAGACGCACTTTACTTGCAAATGATAGAGATAATTATTGCCGTACAAGACATGAATACAATAAGTTTAAAAAGTTTAAGGAAGAGCAGTACAATATGGCTTTGATAGACAAGCTAGTAAACTCAATGAATGACCAGCAAGGCTTTTGGAGCACCATCAGTATGATTTCTTCGAAAAGAAAACAGCCTAGAAATACAGTATGTATTGAAACATGGTTTAGGCATTTCAAAGACTTACTGCAGGAAGATGCTTCGAATAATGTTGATAATTTAGAAGAAATAGAAAATGAAGCGAATGAAGAAATACAGCATTTAAATGAACCAATCTCCACACATGAGGTACTAGTAGCTCTAAGAAAATTAAAAAATGGCAAATCAGCTGGTCTAGATGGAGTCATCGGTGAATTGTTGAAAAATGCTGTTGGATGCGATCATGTTGTTGGTTTTCTTGTGACATTCTATAACTTTTTGTTTGATAACGGCATCTTCCCAAAGAACTGGTCCGAATCCATTGTTATTCCTCTCTATAAAAAAGGTAATGTTAATGATCCTAATAACTATAGAGGCATATCTATTCGTGACATAACCAGTAAAGTGTATAGCACAATAATTAACAGTAGACTGCAAAAATGGGTCGAGGCAAATAATATAACTGAGGAATTTCAAGCTGGTTTCAAGAGAGGTTATTCTACTATAGATCATATGTTTACACTGATGGCACTTGTTCAGAAGCAATTTACATTAAATCGCAAACTTTATGTTGCCTTTATTGATTTTGAGAAAGCCTTTGATTCAATCAACAGAAGTTTATTATGGCCTATTTTGTTAAAAAATGGCGTTAATGGAAAACTGTTTAAATGTGTTATGAGTATGTATGAAAGTGTTAAAGCAAGAGTGAGATGTGGAAGTGCTTTATCT
>JAPXFY010005674.1:0-2500 GCA_030674185.1 Monoplex corrugatus
AAGGATTTATTAACAACTTTCAAGGGCAACGTGTCACAGTCATACCTAAACATGCAGACCATATACATTACTATCTATTTACAAGGACGTCTGTATCCCTGCAATATACATTTTTACTTATACAACAGGACTGTTTATAACAGTAATATTTATTTGTGTTGTGTCTACTTTTACTGATTTACACGACTGTAACAGTAAAGAATCACCCCCCTCTCCTCGCCACAGAACACCAAGGAGACAGGAAATCAGACAGCCTCCAAGCCTGAATACACCCAGCCACAGACACAAATAGGAAAATAGACGGGCAACTCAGCAATTTCCCACAGCTAAACAAATGCACTTCACACCATTTAAAAAGCAGTACATTTTTGGGTTTGGAGCTTTTTTGCAGTTTGTTCAAGAGGAATTCACTACACTTGGAGTTGGACATTTCAATGCACTCCCACCCAAATTTTTCCAGCAATTATCTGGCAGACCCCCTAAGCCTGCACAAAACCCTATGCACGGCAAGGTCTTGAAATGGGAAAGGGTGGAAGAAACGATTCAAATAAAACACTAAAGCTGACACCATATTGTTTTTTGTTATTGTTGTTTAAAGCCCAGCGGACTGTGTAAAAGCCATATCAGGGCCATAACCACTTCAAAGCATACAAAACTTCAACGGGAAAAAAAAAGGAAAAAAAATTAAGTACATAATCAATGCATTTGCACACATAAATCTAAGAACATGCCCCCCAGCGTTGAAAACTCCATCCAATTTATCGCGCAGGAGATTAAAAAAACACATCTGAAAACAAATTTAATGTATACCTAAGGACACCAAAACATATATATTAAAAACAGGCATAAATTAGCTAAAATTACTTCCGTATATCTCACCTCCCTAGAGCCAAAAATACATTTAGTACATGTACCCAATTATCAATTCTAAGAGAAAGTATGTAAGACTTTACTGAACACATACAGGTGAGTGGACCAGCAAGGCAGAAATTATGGGAAGAAATGACAGAAAGCAAAGGAACAAGGGAGAAACAAGAGAGTGACAGGAAAGAGGAAATTTCTAGCACAGAATTTTAGAAGGTGGGGATACTATTTGTACTGAAAGAGCCCCTGACATCCCCGCGAGGGTGACACCACCAGAATGATGGAAACATTAACAAGGGCAGTGAACAGGCCAGTTTTAAACAGCGCAGGTTGGGATTGAATGCGACATCAGATATCTGAAGTCCATGGCTCTATCAAAAGAACCAACCTGTATGCTGATTGGCTACTAGAGAACTCCTAGCCAACGTTTAGCCACAGTTGCTTGCCACAGTTCTGCTCATGTTGACTAAAGGGCCCCTCAATTCCTACTTGTTTTGTCAGACTAACACGTAACAGCTTCATACTATAAATCAATGCTGAGACAAGTTAAACTGTTTGATGAATAATGCAGTACTCAGGCTTATCAAGCAGTTGTTTGCTCTTAACTGTATCCCTATGTTACTGACCAAGACAGGGTGTATGTAGGCCTATGTGTCAACTGTCTGCTCATTGAAGTTAACTATATGTTACTGACTAGGGTGGGAACTGTTTCTCAAGTCTCTTTTATTTTCCATTTCTATGAATAAATTGCAGTCTCAGGGGTTCTTGGTTCTAAACCTTTCCCTTCAGAGTAATTTGCAAGTTAGTCACTTATCTTCCATTTTCCTAATAACATGATTCAAACTTCACTCGACAATACAGCAATTTTATTTAGATCTGTTTGTTTGTCCCATGGATAACAGCAAGGCAATCATGCCACAGTGACACTACTGACAGTAAAAGCATGCCACAATGATAGTACAGTGTGCCACAATGACACTACTGACAATGCAGCAAGCCACAATGACACTACTGACAATACAGCATGCCACAATGACACTACTGACAGTACAGAGTGCCACAATAAAAGTACAAGTGTACCACAATGAAAGTACAAGTGTGCCACAACGAAGTACTGTGTGCCACAATGATGGTACAGTATGCCACAATGACAGTACAATGTGCCACAATGATGGTACAGTATGCCACAATGACAGTACAATGTGCCACAATGATGGTACAGTATGCCACAATGACAGTACAGTATGCCACAATGATGGTACAGTATGCCACAATGACAGTACAATGTGCCACAATGACAGTACAATGTGCCACAATGATGGTACAGTATGCCACAATGACAGTACAGTGTGCCACAATGACAGTACTGTGTGCCACAATGATGGTACAGTATGCCACAATGACAGTACTGTGTGCCACAATGATGGTACAGTGTGCCACAATGACAGTACAATGTGCCACAATGATGGTACAGTGTGCCACAATGACAGTACTGTGTGCCACAATGATGGTACAGTGTGCCACAATGACAGTACAATGTGCCACAATGACAGTACTGTGTGCCACAATGATGGTACAGTATGCCACAATGACAGTATAATGTGCCACAATGACAGTACTGTGTGCCACAATGATG
>JAPXFY010005674.1:7500-14433 GCA_030674185.1 Monoplex corrugatus
CACTGGTGTACGTGTACATAACTGTTATTTTTAATGTACTGGTGTACATGTACATAACTGTTCACCATTAAAATGTTTCATCATTATCATCTCTACCTCACCTCTCGTTGTTACTACTGCTGTAATATCCATCTCTCATCATCACTATCACTTCAAATCAATATCATCATCATAACTGTCACCTCCACCTCACCTTCTATTCAATGTCTTAATTCTTGTGTGCACACAAACATATGCACATGAGCACACACACACACACACACACACACACACACACACACACACACACACACACACACACACACATCCATTCCTCCCAACCCCGACAGAGAGGTAACCAATCTCTCTTTCACTAAAAAAAGCTCCAGACACCAAGCTACTCACACCTGACAAAAAAATTTTTACAAAAACAAAACAACCCCCCCCCCCCCCCCCCCCCCCCCCACCACCACCAACAAAAAACCCCGAAACATTAGTCAGTATTACCAAGGTGACCTAATATCACAGAAAGGGCATCAGGTCACTCAAGCATAGTCTTTTTCCCAGTGGCTTCCTAAGAAAGCCTCTCATCTCTACAGGGCATTCACCTTATTGTGTAATGGTTGAGCAGTGTAATTTCTACTATTGGCTTGTATTTTAACCTGTATTTGTTTATATCAAAGCAACTGCCAGAGGTCAAGCAAACAGGAACCAGAAACAAAGAAAAAGAGAATGAGAATAAGAATTAAAAAAATAAAATCTAAAAAAAAAAAAAAAAAAAAAAAAGGACAGCCAAAATTTTTTGTCTAAATGGCCTTTGTCAAGCGTAAACAAAAGGCAACAAAGAATAAATGCACAAAACTAAAGGTAGGGAAACAGCAGCAAGGCTTTCCTGTTTCATTAAGCAAGAAAAAAAATCTGTTCTCCCGGGAAACTGATGCTGCCGATTATTTTCTCCGTAAATTTAAAAAAAAAAAAATTTTGTGCGGCCGAAAATTTACACCTGTCTTTTTTTTTC
The DNA here is from genome assembly GCA_030674185.1 of Monoplex corrugatus. Taxonomy (NCBI): domain Eukaryota; kingdom Metazoa; phylum Mollusca; class Gastropoda; order Littorinimorpha; family Ranellidae; genus Monoplex; species Monoplex corrugatus. Next base: position 8,498 of record JAPXFY010005674.1, read on the forward strand.
TTTTTTTTACTTAATTACATTTGTATTCTCAGTCTATTTTTGTTTTTCTGATGTCTGTATTTATTTGTTTATTTCTTTTTGGCTTTTCTGTAACGTGTGTGTGTGTGTGTGTGTGTGTGTGTGTGTGTGTGTGTGTGTGTGTGTGTGTGTGTGTGTGTGTGTGTGTGTGTGTGTGTGTGTGTGTGGTGCAACAGCTGTGTGTGTGTGTGTGTGTGTTTGTGTGTGTGTCACTGTGTGTGTGTGCATGCAGCACATTTACACACGCCTGCGTAATGCGTACATGCATGTGTGCATGTATGCGTGCACATACATATGCATGTTGAATGTGTCACAATGGATTTCCCATAAAAATCAGAATACTCTTCATAGACAAAGCTTGTCTCTGCAGTGAAGCATCAACCCCCCTCCTCCCCCCCAATTTTTTTCTTTTCTGCAAATGTATATTTCTGTATACCTACAAAAACAGATTTTTTTAACCCTTTGACTCCCGCACCATATCCACCAGCTGGTGGATAGCGTGAAGGAGTCAAAGCTGGTGGATAGGGTGCAGGAGTGAAAGGGTTAAGTTTCTTCTTTGCTATCACTCGATTCACTGATGACAATGCAGGGTGCTAGTGGATAGGGTCAAGGAGTCAAACGGTTAACAGAATTTTACTAAGAATAACTCCTTTGTTGAACTTAACTAAGAATAACTCCTTTGTTGAACTTCATTAAGAATAACTCCTTTGTTGAACTTCATTAAGATTGTTGAACTTTATGAAGAATAACTCCTTTGTTTAACTTCACTAAGAATAACTCCTCTGTTGACACGAGACCTTTACTGTGTACCGAGTGCCTGTTGCACACAGAAGTTTGTTCCATCTTTTTATCTGAAAAAACTGTGAGTCTTACGTAGGCCTACATCATATCCTGTTACTTCTTTTTTTTTTTAAACACATGATAAGATGATTACATTACACCCGTACAGATTTTCATTTGTTGTGTGTACCTGAAAACTTATGCATGAATCAGTATCGAGAGTCATTAACCTTTTCACTCCCGCAGCCTTTCCGTAAGTTGCAAAAGCTTAACCCTTTCAATCCCTCACCCTATTCACCAGCTTCCTGCTGGAAGCTGGTGGACAGGGCGAGGGAATGAAAGGGTTAAGTTTTTGCTTTGCTGTCATGGCTGATAATGCAAGATGCTGGCAGATAGGGTGAGGGAGTCAAAGAGTTTAACTTAGCGTGTAAGACTATTCCATCCACAAAAACTTGCTTGTTCAAAACACTGAATGAGACATATCACAGAGACTTCCAACTGAAAGATTTGGGGTTCAATCCTGCCTGAGTGCCTCCCATCTGGTGCGTAAAGGACGGATATTTTTCCTCATCTTCTGGGTCAACATGTGCACGTAAACCTGGCCTCCTCTGTGTCACGTGTGTGTATGTGCATGCGGAATATCCAGTATACAATTTCAGATCCTGTTAGTCATGTCAGTGTCTAACGGCTTACGAAAACATAAAAAACATTTGGCATGCACACCCACCAAAGATGGACTATGCAGACTGCGCAGCAACGTACTGCATGCACAGTGTGCGCAAAACAATGAGCATACATGCATCCCAGAAAAATGGAACGCTTAAAAAAACACAAATACACATCATGTCACATGGCTTCAACTTTCCATCATCCATCCTCCCACTGCCATCTCTCTCCATACCTCCCCCATCACCATTCACCATTACCACTTTCACACACACATACACACACACATACACACACACATATAATGTGACATATGCATGCACGCAAGCATGCACACACACACACACACACACACACACACCACACACACACCACACACACACACACACACACACACACACACACACACACACACACACACACAGAGCCCTGGGACATCAATCAATGTAAGGTTATGCTTTACAGTCACAGAGAAATATTTTAAAGGTGGAGGTGGGCGCCTGCACATGCACACATGCATGCACACACTCACACACACACACACACACACACACACACACACACACACACACACACACACCACACACACACACACACACACACGCACACACACACACACAGCCTCTGGATATCAATGGTAAGTTACAATCATACAATTATATTTCACTGGAGGTGGAGCATGCATGCGTGCACACAAGTGTGGGTGTTCTTAAGCATATGTCCATCTTGCCTATGAACTAAATTTACTATCAGTTAAGCACACACTTTTCAGCTACATAATAATAAAAATATTAGTAGTACTAGTAGTAGTAATAACAATTTATAGTGTGCCTAAGTGTGTCATCTTGCCTATGAATAAAATGTACTATCAGCTAGGCACAGATTTTTCAGCTATATAGTAGTAATGGTAGTAATAACAATAGCAATGATCCACATTTATAGGCCGCCATACACTGCTCTAGGCACTTACAATTCTACAATACCAAATATATGTAATATACATGTAATACATTCACTACTTTTAACCATTAACATCATCCACATACTTTCCATAACATCCATTTACAAAACACTACAAGAACGCACTAAAACAGGATCGGACAGGGTCAGCATGACCTAGTTAATTAATACAGAAGAATTTAAGGAAAAGATGGCTTTTAAGTTGGGTCTTAAAAGAGGAAAGGTTAGGCAAATTTCTCAAACGGCAGATTATTCTACAGAAAAGGTCCATAATAGGCAAAAGATCATGAATCTTGCATCTGTATCAAGGAATTTAGAAACATATGGATGGATTTTTAGTGACATTATCACAGTGGGTGCTAGGTTCCTTTCACCATGTACAATACTGAAATCTAAGTAAATGGGTCTGAACTAAATTGGTCTGAACTAGTTCCCTTCCTTCTTTTCAGAACAAACTTCTTTTCAGAACAAACTCCTTTCCTTCTTTTCGGTTTTCTGTCTTCTTCTTCTTCCTCCCTCACCCCCTCACCCCTATTTGGTTTTCCCATGACCCTGCCCCCCCCCCCCCCCCCCCCCTCTACCCTGTACTTGCTGTCCCACTGTCCCATAACACTGAGGTCACAGAGAAGTGAGATGGTAGAGAGGTAAACTTTTCTCAGGGCCAGCATTAAATGAGGGTGGTGCCTATCTCATCTCCCTTGCTAATTTATCTTCCCCACTCTGAACAGCATCATGTACCCATTCACTGATGGATAAGCTGGAGGTTCAACTTACAGTTTTCTCTAGCTAGACCTGCACATGCTAAGATCACTGTAATTAGACTGGAACTGTGAAGACTACAAAACACAGACTGCAAAACATGTGTCTACTCACAGTTTCTAATGTCTGATATGAAGACAGCAAGTCCTCGCATTCCATCTCCTTTGACTGTAGGCATCTTGCTTCAGTCGTTCAGGTCACAACAACCTGCACAAAACCACACTTTGTTTCACATCAACACAATGTACCACACAACACTGCTGCTTTTTCTTTTTCTTTTTCATTGCAATAGTTAAAGAGAAAATATATATTATATTTTTGTCGATTTTTCTTTTTTCCATTCATCACAACAATTAAATAGAACAGAAGAAACATTTACAGACTAAACAAATGGTAATAAACAGAACAAACAGTCACAGACTAAACAAATAGTAATGTTACGTATAGAGATGATGCAAGCCTGCTTGCTTTGGCCACGTCACCCACCATTACTCATTCTTTAGGACCATCCTTCAGGGTGTCCTTGTTGGATGGCATAACTGAGGTTGCCATACATATAGCTGAACTGTTTGTAGCTGCGCCCCAGAGACAAAAGATACAGGGTCCTGTCCCCTGCTGTGTGGATCCATCAGTCCCCATGATGACCACACTATCTAGAGGAACTCATGATGGTGATAAAAATGCAGACATCACAACTGTACACACAGGACTGGGAAAAGCTCACCCCCCAATTAAAACACCATATTACTAAATCTTTCAGTTCAGATGGTAAACTGCAGTCCTGTATACAACATGCCCTTACTGCACACCAAAGAACCCATGGTGACAAACGAGTAGACCTTGGCATGATCCAGTAGCAAAATCCACTTTTGTAAAAAAGACACAGGTGTCATGACACCAAGACAGGTGTCATGACACCAAGACAGGTGTCATGACACCAAGACAAGAAGAACACCACCACCACAACATAACCACATAAAAGTTGCACAATACACTGGCCACATGCAGATAATGATAATGATGCTCTAATGATATATACCAACAGTAGAAGTTATTCGCTAAAAGCAATTGTTTTCAAACTTGCCATCCGTTGCATGCTGAGGTTTTTTTATGTTTCTGGAAGCCAGCCACTGATTTCATTACCTTAAGGATCTTTAAGATAAAGTTTTGATATTCTACATAAGTATGCATCTATCTGGTACACATATATACACAGGAAGACGGGTTTACGCACTAGCCATTCTACACATGCTGCCCTCACAGATTAGGAAAATTTCCACCCCTTATCCACCAAGCACAAATGTCTAGGTAGATTGAACACAGGACTTTCAAACTGAGAATCTGTTTATCCTCTTGTTTATGCGCCCGAGGATAGAGCATGCTTAATTTCATACAGTATATCTACTAAGGAAAGACAAAGATAAAAAGATAAACCTTGAAACCAAAATGTCAGGAAAGTCAACACAGACATGTATGTAATGTATCCACTACTATTGCTGTGGTATAAGTAACTTAGTACGAAAGACAATGCATACACATTATACACTCTCCTTCATATGATATACACTGACACAACTGTGCTGTCTCTTAGTCTTCCCACCCCTCATTCCTTCTGTCTGTCTGTATCTCTCTCTCTCTCTCTATGTCTCTCTCCCATCCTCTCTCACTCACTCACTCTCTATGTCTCTCTCCCATCCTCTCTCACTCACTCTCTTTCTCTCTCTGTCTAGCACACACACACACAAATCTATGACGAACATGAATGTATGTTTACAGAGAAGGCCAATCGGCGCAGACTGTAACACATACACACAAACATATACTCTCACATATATACTCTCACACATATAAATACATGTGAACACACACACACACACACACACACACACACACACACACACACACACACAGATACAAACACAGACACACCCTCACTCAAATACACACACTGACACACACACAATGACACACACAAACACAGACACACCCTCACTCAAATACACACACTGACACACACACAATGAAACACACAGTCTCTCTCTCTCTCTCTCACTATCTTTCTCTATCACACACACACACACACACACACACACACACACAACACACACACACACACACCACACACACACACACACACACACACACACACATCTGAGGGATTTATATTCTCTGTATGATGAACATAAACTGATAAAGGTATACATGTTTACAGAGAAGGCCATCCGGCGCAGACTGCAACACAAACACACACAAACATATACTCCCACATAAATATACTATAATGTACACATGTACACACACACACACACACACCACACACACACACACAGAGCACAGAGCTCACACACTCCTACATCATACACACAAACTCTGACACACACACACGCACGAACATTCTCTCTCTCTCTCTCTCACACACACACAGTGACACACACAGTGACACACACACAACACACACTCTCTCTCTCTCTCTCTTTCACATAACCACATGTACACACACACACACATACACACACACATACACATATGTTATCACACACACACACACACACACGTACGCACGCACGCACGCACGCACGCACCACACACACACACACTGAAACGTAAACAAATACATGAACACAATACAATCACTGAATCAGTATAGATACACACACATATAAACAATACACACACATGTATATATACATGCATATAAACACACACCGACAAGCATACTGTATGATACACACACACATGATGTATATACATGC
>JAPXFY010005675.1:0-2500 GCA_030674185.1 Monoplex corrugatus
TCTTCATCGTCCTTCTTAATGTGCCAACCAGTTCTGGTGCTCTTAAGCTTTCATAGGTCCTATACCACTTACAGGCCATTTTATGAGGAAAGGGGAATTGGAGCACCTGGTCACAACAGGAAAGCTGGAGGGAAAGACAGCACAAGGTAGACCCAGGGAAAAAATACTGGACGGACTTGCAGGGTGGCTGAGGACAAAGAGGGTGGAGGATATGCTTGCGGCAACAAGGGATAGATACATATGGAGGGCTATGATCGCCAACGCCATGTGGCAAGGCACTTGATGATGATGATACCACCATCACCACTACCCCTTCTTACTATTTTCAAGACCTCACCTGCACATAGGGCCAGGCAGTCTGCTTGATAACTGTTGGCAAATTTAAGGCGGAGCCCTTATGAATTTCCCCGAGTGCTGTGAATCCTTTCTGAACAACCCCAAGGTCAAACTGTTTTGCAATGTGTATCACCAATATCTTGTACACTCCACAGCATCCTATCATCCCCAGCATCATCAACATCACAGCATAATGAAAAATTATCCCACGTTGTGTGGTCATAAATACGTGGTGGCCAAAAATGAGACATAATAAAAAGAAAAGAAAGAAAGAAAGAAAGAAAGAAAGAAAGAGAGAGAGAGAGAAAGAAAGAGAGAGAGAGAGAGAAAAAACCCTTTGATTCCCTTACCCTATCCACCAGCTTCCTGCAAACTTAACCCTTTGATTCCCTCACCCTAACCACCACCTTCCAGCAAACGTAACCCTTTGATTCCCTATCCCATCCATCAGCTTCCTGCAAACTTAACCCTTTGATTCCCTCACCCTATCCATCAGCTTCTGCAAACTTAACCCTTGGATTCCCTCACCCTATCCACCAGCTTCCTGCAAACTTAACCCTTGGATTCCCTCATCCTAACAACCAGCTTCCTGCAAACTTAACCCTTTGATTCCCTCATCCTATCCACCAGCTTCTTAACCCTTGATTCCCTCACCCTAACCACCAGCTTCTGCAAACTTAACCCTTGGATTCCCTCACCCTAACCACCAGCTCCCTGCAATGAAGCTGGTGGATACGGTGAGGGAATCGAAGGGTTAAGTTTTTGGCTTTGTTAGCATGTTTAGCAATGCAGGATGCTGGTGGACAGGGTGAGGGAATCAAAGGGTTAAGTTTTTGGCTTTGTTAACATGGTTGACAATGCAGGATGCTGGTGGACAGGGTAAGGGAATCAAAGGGTAAAGTTTTTGGCTTTGTTAGCATGGTTAGCAACGCAGGATGCTGGTGGACAGGGCGAGGGAATCAAAGGGTTAAGTTTTTGGCTTTGTTAGCATGGTTAGCAATGCAGGATGCTGGTGGACAGGGTGAGGGAATCAAAGGGTAAAGTTTTTGGCTTTGTTAACATGGTTAGCAATGCAGTATGCTGGTGGACAGGGTGAGGGAATCAAAGGGTTAAGTTTTTGGCTTTGTTAGCATGGTTAGCAATGCAGGATGCTGGTGGACAGGATTGCGAGGAGCGAAAAAGGGGTTGCAACGAACCTTCAGGATGTTGTCGTAGCCGAACTGGCTAACGAAGCAGACGAAGCCCATTGCCGAATTCGTACATGATGTCGTCTGCTTCCATCCCCAGCACGAGCGCCGCCGCGCGCGCGATCCGGGGATCAGATCCTCCCGATAGACATCGTGAGTGGCAAAAGCGATGGTGTCCACTCCGGCTTTTCTGCTGATCTCTTCCCATTTGCTTTGTCCATGTTTCTCCTTGATGATGCTGGAGATGGCTTCCAGCAACAGCCCGTACATCGTGTGTGTGTGTTGGGGTAGGGGTGGGTTGGTTTGTGGGTTTGGTGAGTGTGTGTGTGGGGGAGTAGGGGTGGATGGGTTGTGGGTGTGGGTGGGTTTGTGGGTTTGGTGAGTGTGTGTGTGTGTGGGGGGGGGGGGGGGGGGTAGGGTTAGATGGCTGTGGGTGGGTGGGTTTGGTGAGTGTGGTGTGGGGTTAGGGGTGGATGGGTGTGGGTGGGTGGGTTTGGTGTGTGTTGGGGGTTAGGGGTGGTGGATGGGTGTGGGTGGGTGGGTTTGGTGAGTGTGTGTGTGGGGGGGGTAGGGGTGGATGGGTGTGGGTGGGTGGGTTTGGTGAGTGTGTGTGTGTGGGGGGGTAGGGGTGGATGGGTGTGGGTGGTTGGGTGTGTGGTGTGTGTTTGTGGGTTTTGTGTGTGTGTGTGTATGTGTGCGTGTGTGTGTGTGTGTGTGGTGAGAGAGAGAGAGAGAGAGAGAGACAGACAGACAGACAGAAAAAGAGAGAGTCTGTGTGTATGTTGCGTGTGTGTGTGATGTGTGTGTGTAAGTGTGTGCGTGTGTATGTATGTATGTGTGAATGAATGAATGTATGTGTGTGTGTATGTATGCGTGTATATGTGTGTATATGTGTATGTGTGTATGTGTGTGCGTGTGCGTGTGTGCGTGTGTAAGTGTATGTGTATGTATGAGTGAATGTATGTATATGTGTGTGT
>JAPXFY010005675.1:7500-14432 GCA_030674185.1 Monoplex corrugatus
AATAATTATTAGCCCGAGGAGTAAAACAATACTGGTTGTAGAAATACGATCCTTGTTACTGTAAACAAATTTGGTTTGTGTGGATGAACCAAGGGGATGGGAGAATAACTGATTTTGTATATGTATATTTCGAGAGCGGATGATTGTTATCGTCGTTTTAAAGCCCAGCCGACTGCGCAGAGCCATATCAGGGCTATCATGATCATCATCAGGTGCCCTGCCGCATGGCGTTGGCGATCATGGACTTCCATCTTCTCTATCTCTCGTTGCCCCTAGCATCTCCTCCACCCTCCTCGTCCCCAGCCACTCTGCAAGTCCGTCCAGCATTCTCCTCCCTGGGTCTTACCTGGTGCTCTCTTTCCTCCAGCTTTCCTGTTCTGACCAGGTGCCTCCAAATCCCCCTTCCTCATAAAATGGTCTATAAATGTTGCCTGTCTTTTCCTAATCTTCCTTATGAGTGATCTACTTGTGTCTGCCTCCATCAAGACTGTCTCGTTTGTTTTCTTTGCTGTCCATGGAACTCTCAACATTCTTCTTAGAAACCACATCTCGGCTGCCTCAATCTTTCTGGCTTTGCTTGTTGACTGTCCACGCCTCGCATCCGTACAACAGTATTGGTTCTATATAACATTCAAGAACTCTCTTCCTGATGTTAATTGATAGGCATTTGTTGGTAAGAATGCTTGTCATCTCCTTGAATGCTGTTTTGGCTTGCCGATTCTGCAGCTAATTTCTGATGTGCATCTGCCGTCTGAAGAAATATCGTTCCCAGGTATTTGAATTTATCAACCTGTGATCAGGGCTTTAACCACTTCAAACTGTATACCATATCTCACTCGAGAAAAAGAAAGAAAAAAGAAAGAAAGAGCCAAACAAACAACCCCCCACAAAAAACAATAACAACAAACAAAAAAACCAGGAAAAGAAAATTAAGTACACACATCAATGCCTTCGTGCACATAATCTAAGGATATGCCCCTGGTGCGACCACTCCGCCCAATTCATCACCAGGTAATTTAAAAAAAAAATCGAACCTGAAACCCAAAAATAAACATAACTAAGAACAACATAAAACATGTAATAATGGGCCTCATTACCTAAAAACCCTTTTCCACACATCCAACCCCAAGCCCCAAATCATTCATACATTAAACCCAAATTAAAAAACCCCAAAGGAAGAATTTAAAAATTTACAAACACAAACAGGTGAATGGACCACAAAACAGAAAAAGGGAAAAAAACAAAAAAAAGGAAAAGTCCGGCAATACCCCAAATTTTCCTCCATTCCAGATTCTTACGACAAAATGACAAAAACGAAAACAAACAGACACAAAAATGACAAAAAAAAAAAAAAAAAAAAAATGCCACAAAATTTCCAAAAAGGGGCAAAAAAAAATTTTTGAAAATTTTCACAAAAAAAATGATTGAAAATGTATAAAAAAGTTTGGTATTCTTTCACTTTGCAGACTTTTTTTTTTTTTTTAAATATGGTAAATTTTTCCAGCCTTAAGCCAAATTTCGTTTTTTGGTTTTTTTGTTTGTTTTTTCGGGCGTGCTTGGGGGTGGGGTGTGTGTTGTTTGGGGTTTTTTTGGGGGTTTTTTGTGTGTTGTGTTTTTGTTTGTTTTTGGGGGGTGTGTGTATGTTTTTTTTGTGTTGATTGTTTTTTAGTTTTTTGGGGGTGTTTTGTGTGTTGGTGTTGTTTTGGTTGTTTTGGGTTTTTTTTGTGGTTTTGTTTGGTTTTGGTTTTTTGTGGTGGTGCTGCGTTTTTTTTGGGGGGTGTTTTGGTGTTCTCGTCGCGTGGTGTTTTGTGTGGTGTTTTTTGGGGTTTGTTTTGTGTGTTTTTGTGTTGTTGCTTCGTGTGTTTTGGGGTTTTGCCCTCCTCCTCTCTTTATGTTTTTTGGCGTTTTTGTGTTTGGTGGGGGTTGGTTCATCTGCGGGTGTTTACTGTGTGATTTTTTTTGTTTTAAATTTCTACTTTTCATCATACAACCATAAAAATTTTTTGGCCTCCGTCGCCCAAAACGACTATGGTTGGGGCCCCAGGTCTTCATCGAGTTGACGCCTCTGGAAAAAGGTCGTTTGGGGGCTGAAAATGGGGGGAAAAACATCTTTAATTTGGGATGCATTATGGGCTGGCCGGGGGTTTTCCTTCACAAACCGCTTTTTCCTCACAAGGGGCGGGGTCTTCTTTTCCCCCCCAGGTTTTTTGGGAGCACAGCCCACTTTTGGGGTGGGCTGCCTCTTCCCCTTTCTTTTTATGCCGACTTTAGTCGGCTTGTAACTCTTTGTATCGTATGGAGGCCCCCAAAATCTCTGCCAGACGGGGCCCTAAAAGGAAAAACCCAAAACATCATACGACAGATCGATCCTCGATAAACAACAAGCCCCGCCACTGGCGTTGGCGACATGGCCCTCCAATTTTTTCCCTTTTCCAAAAACACATTTTTTCCCCATTTTGACTTCACCCCTGCAAGTCTGTCCAATATTTTTCCCCCCTTTGGGGCCCCCCTTTTTTCCCCCCCTTTCCTGTTGTACCAGGCTCCAATTTCCCCTTTTTTCCCCTAAAAACCATAAACTTTCCCGGTTTTCCTAACTTTCCAACAATTCTTTTTTGAGCTGCCCCATCATTTCTTCTTTTTGTTTTCTTTGCTTTTTTATGTCAAAATTCTAAAAAAAAATTCATTTTTTTCTGTATTTTTTAAACTTAAAAAAAAAAAAAAAAAATAGAAAAAAACCCCCCATAATTTTTAACCCCAACATTAAGCTTATTTCATCATCACAACCCGGGCCCTCCCCCGGCGTTGGCGTCAGACTTTCCCTCTCCTCAAAAATCCCTTTTTTTCCAAACATCTCCCCCCCACCCTCCTGTCCCCCCCCCGCAATCCTCCAGATTTTCTCCCTGGGGCTACCCGGGGCTCTCCTTCCCCTCCACTTTCCCCCCTTTACCTGCTCCCCCAAAAACCCCCTTCCCATAAAATGGCCTTAAATTGCCTGTCTTTCCCCAAACTTCCTTATATTTCTACTTTTCACCTCCATCAAATGCCTTTGTTTTTTTTTGCTGCCAAGGAACTCTCAAAATTCTTTTAAAACCCTCTCTTTTCCTCAATCTTTTTGGGTTTTTTTTTGACTTTCCCCCCCGCATCCGTAAACATATTATTCAATAACATTAAGAAACCCTTCCAATGTTAAAATTATAACATTTTTGGTAAGTCTTTCATTTTTCCCCAATTGTTTTGGGGTTCCATTCGCCGGGATTCGATTCATCGCCTCTGAAGAAATATCTTCCCAGGGATTTGAATTTTTCAACCGTTCAAAAGGGGGGATTTCTTATTTGCATGGGGGTTTCATTTTTTACGATCCCTGACTTCAGCTTCCGCGTTTTGTTCCAACCCCTTACCTTTGCTTTCTATTTTTTTTTAAAATTCCCAAAGGGGGAGGCCCTTTCATTTCTCTTCCGGTTCATCAGCGTTGAATTTTTTTTAAAAATTTTTCCCCCACCTTTAACCAGGTCTTTTTCATTTTCAGATGGTTTTTTGCTTTTTTTAAAATTTTCAAAAATTTTGCCGCCCAGTTCAAAAAAAAAGGAACAGAAAAAAAACCAAATTAAACTAAACGCTATTTAATATTAACCTTTGACTCCCCAAACCCCCACCACCTACTTAACCCTTTCCACTCCCCCCCCCAAACCTTTCCCCTCATTTAAATTTTCTTCCCCAAAAATAAATTTTAACCCTTTATTCCCCCACCCTACCAACCCCTTCTAGGGAGGAAAAAAAGGGGTTTTTTTTTTGCATTGGTCGGGGGTAAAAGGGTTAATATAGCAAAAAAACAGGAAATAACCATTTTTGTGTTTTTTTTTTCCCCAAAGAGAAGAAGAGGGAGAAAAGAAAAAAAAAAGAAGAGGGGGGGGAAAAGAAGAGAGGGGAGGAAGGGGAAGGGGAAAAAAAAAAGGGAAAAAAAGGGGGAAAGAAAGAAGGGGGGGGGAAAAAAGGGAAGAGAGAGAGAGGGAGAAAAAGGGGGAGGGGGAAAAAGAGAGAGAGAGGCGGGAGGGGGAAGAGAAGAGAGGAGAGGGGAAATAGAGAAAAAGAGAGGAGGGAGAAAAGGGGGAGAGGGAGGGGGGGAGGGGAAGGAAAGAAAGAGGAAGAAAAAGAGGGGAGGGAGGAAGGAAAAAAAGAGAAAGAGAGGGAGTAGGAGAGAAAAGGGGAAGAGAAAAGGGGGGGGGAAGGGAAAGGGGGGGGGAAAGGGAAAAAAAGAGAGGGCAAAAAAGAAGAGAAAAGGAAGAGACATAAAAACGAGGGGAGAAAGAAGGGACAGAGAGGGGGAGGAGAGAAAAAGAGGACAAAAAAAAGGGGGGGGGGGAAAAACGGCGGGGGTTTAAAAACCCCCCGGGGGGCCCCAAAAGGGGGAAAAAAAAAAAGGGGGGGGGGGGAAAAAAAAAAACGGGGGCCCAAAGGGGAAAAAAAAAAAGGGGGCCCGGCCCAACAAAAAGGGGAATCTTGCTTTTCTTTTCTTTCCGTTTTTTTTTGCCGGTCCCCTTTTCCCAAATTTTTCCTTTCCTTTTTCAATTTTTTAAAATTTGCCGTTCCCCCCCCCCGGGGCCCTGCCTTCTTTTTTTCTTCCCCCCGTTTTTTCTTTTATACCCAAAAAAATTTCTTTAAAAACAGCACAAGGGGCTCTCCCATAAAATGAAAAAAAAATCGTACAAAATTTTTTACAAAAAAATTTGGAAAAAAAATAAAACCCAAGAATTAAACCCCAAAATAGTTACCTTATACCAAATCACATCCTAATTATTCTACCACCACTTTTATAAAAATTACACATTGTTTTTTACAAAAAAAAAAAAAAGAAAAAAAAAAGGAGAAAAGGGAAAAAAAAAAAAAGAAGAAAAAAGGAAGAAAAAATTATGATGAAGAAGAAGAAGAAGAAGAGAAAACGAAAAAAAAAAAAAAACAAAAGAAAAAAAAAAGAAAAAGAAAAATTTAAAAAGAAAAAGCAAGGAAGAAGAAAAAAGAAGAAAAAAGAAAAAAAAGAAAGAAGAAAACAGGATGAAAAAAAGAAGAAGGAAGGAGAAGAAGAAGAAAAAAAAGAAGAAAAAGAGAAAAGAAGAAAGAAAAAAAAAAAGAAAAAGAAGAAAAAAAGAAGAAAAGAAGAAAGGAAGAAAAAAGAAAAAAGAAGGAAGAAAAAAAAAAAAGAAAGAAAGAAGAAGCAGAAGAAGAAAAATTTAAAAGAAGAAGAAGAAGAGAAGAAGAAAACGAAAAAGAGAAAAGAAAAAGAAAGAAGAAGAAGAAGAAGAAAAAAGAAAAAAAGAAACAAAAAGAAAAGAAGCAAAAAAAAAAGCAGAAAAAAAAAAAAAAAAAGAAAAGAAAAGAAAAAGAAGAAGAGAAGAAAAAAAGAAAAAAGAACAGAAGAAGAAAAAGAAGAGAAAGAAAGAAGAAGCAGAAAAGGGAAAAAAAAGAAAAAGAAAAGAAGAAAAAGAAAAGAAGAAGAAGAAAAAAAGAGAAGAAGAAAAAAGAAGAAGAAAAAAGAAAAAGAAGAAAAAGAAAAAAGAAGAAGAAGAAAAAAAAAAGAAAAAAAAGAAGAAGAAGAAAAGAAGAAGAAGAAAAGAAGAAAAGAAAGAGAAGAAGAAGAACAAAGAAGAAAAAAAAGAAAAAAAAAAAGAAAAAAAGAAGAAGAAAAAGAAGAAGAAAAAGAAGAAGAAAGAAGAAGGAAAAGAAAGAAGAAAAAAAGAAAAAAAAAAAAGAAGAAGAAAGAGAAAGAAGGAAGAAAGAAGAAAAAAAAAGAAGAAAAGAAAAGCAGAAGAAGGGAGGGAAAAAGAAGAAGAAAAAGAAGAAAAGAAAAAGAAAACGAAGAAGAAAAAAAAGAAAAAAAAGAAGAAGAAAGAAGAAACAAAGAGAAAAAAGAAGAAGAAAAAGGGAAAAAGAAGAAAAAGCAAAAGAAGAAGAAAAGCAGAAAAAGAAGAAGAAAAGAAGAAGAAGAAGCGAAAAAGAAGAAGCAGAAGAAAAAAGAAGAAGAAGAAGCAAAAAAAAAAGAAGAAGAAGAAGAAGAGAAGAAGAAGAACAAGAAGTAGAAGAAAAAAAGAGAAGAAAAGAGTAGGAAAAAAAGAAAAAAGAAAGAAGAAAAGAAAAGAAAAGAAGAAGAGAAGAAGGGAAAAAGAAGCAAAAAAGAGAAGCGAAGAAAAGAAAAGAAGAAGAAAAAGAAGGAAAAAAGAAGAAGAAGAAGAAGAAGAAAAAGAGAAAAGAAGAAGAAGAAAAAGCAGAAGAAGAAGAAGAAAAAAAGAGAAGAAGAAGAAGAACAGAAAGAAGAAGCAGAAAAAAAGCAGAAGAACAGAAGAAGAAAGAAAAAAAAGAAAAAGAAAAAAGAAGAAGCAGAAAAAAAGAAGAAGAAGAAGAAGAAGAAGAAGAAAAAGAAGAAAAAGAAAAGAAAAGAAGAAGAAGCAAAAAGAAGAAGAAGAAGAAAAAAGCAAGAAGAAAAAGAAAAAAGAAGAAGAAGAAGCAAAGAAGCAGAAGAAAAAGAAGCAAAAGAAGAAGAAAAGAAGAAGAAAAAAAAAAAGAATTGGTATTAAAAATAGAAGTAGTGGGATAGTAGTGGTATGGTAGTAGTTGGTAGTGGGTTTAAGTAGCAGTATATAATAGAAGAAGAAGACATGCACAAACAAAAACAAAAAACAAAACAAAAAGCCAAGGGGCCCATGCCAAAGGTTTAAACAAAACGGGGCCAAGGGGCAGGGAAAATCTTGGGGTTTCGAAAAAACCCAAAGCGTATCTTTGTTTGGGTTTTTTCAGCAGTAGTTAGCCCTAGCGAAGAAAACTAACTAAAAAAAACACCACAACAACACACACACAACACACCACAAACAAACACACCACAAACACACCAACCAAAATAACCCACACACATTCACACACCCCAACCCCCAAAAACACACATC
>JAPXFY010005676.1:5000-7500 GCA_030674185.1 Monoplex corrugatus
TGGGCATGCTATGGGCTCACTGGGAAGACTAGGACCACACAGTCAAGTCTCATCCACTTCATGAATCCGTCATTGAGGGTGTTGCTCAAATCTTCTGACAACACCGCAGGTGTCTGTATCTCTGAGGTCTGGTTGATGCCAGGATATATCATGGTTGATAGCGTAGAGTACAGCCTTGTCACGCAGTCTCAATCCTAGATGTAACTCCATAACATCATGATTATCATCTTCATCGACATCATCATCTGTGACCATTAAGTTGATGTAGAAAATGGGTCAAAAAAAAGGGAGCACATAGGTAACCTCCCTGAGTGCCATGATCCTAAAAAAAACAAAAAAAGAAGAAAACGAAACTCTGGGAACAGCCGGACAGCAGGAGGTCAGCAGAAACCCACGTCAAACAAGTGTTTCGGCCCTTAACTCCTGACACTCTAAGGGGAACGAGCCACATCCAGGTCATGACTCCTGGATGCCCCTCTGTTGTCGCCTTTTGTCTTATTTGAAATTTGTCCTCCATCTGGAATCGAACCCGCGCATCCTAGGTGGTCAGGTTTCTCAAGGCAAAGTCCTCCCTGCAACGGGTGTCTTAACCACTTAACTATCAATGGGGTGCGGCACTAAAGAACTGTGCATCGAATTCTTGCAGCTATGCCAGTTGTATGCCAAAGCCTAAATCTCTGTGTATATATATACATGTATGGTTTGTCTGTCTATTCTGCAATGTTGTCAGTCTGTCGGTTTTGTTTGTTTTCCCCTATGTCTCCATTCCTCAACAGTTCCAGAGAGGATTGACTCATCATCATAGCTGTCAAATTTTGCAAATTTTGTTCCAGATTCTGTGGCCTGTCCTGCCAGCCCTAACCTTATGGTGACCTCAATATTGGTGGATTTGTGGGAGAGCCGAAAGGAAGTAGTTCGTTCGTTCTTTGATTTAACGTCTTTTCACTGTAAGTGATATTAGACGGAAAGGAAGTAGTGACATGGGAGCCGTGCAGAGAATCATCATCATCATCATCATCATCATCATGATCATCATCATCATCATCATCATGTGCCCTGCCGCATGCCATGTGCGATCATGACCCTCCACACGAAGCTATCCCTTGTCGCTGCAAATACATCTCCCACCCTCTCCATCCTCAACCACTCTGCAAGTCTGTCCAGCATTTTCTCCCTGGGTCTATCTGGTGTACTCTTTCCCTCCAGCTTTCCTGTTGTGACCAGGTGCTCAATTTCATGAAATGTCCTATAAATGTGCAGACAATAGAGCAGCACAAAAACCCAATAATGTTATCTACCAGCCATTTAGTTGCACACATCTGACCCAAAACTGGGTCAGACAAATTAAAACTCACGCACTGGCAACGACCTATTAAAACAAACGCTGAGCCAATTTCAAAAACAGATAAACATATCAAGAATTCTTCTTGATACAGTTTTCGTGGAAACAAACAGATCAACACAGATAAAATGCCTGATCCGTGTGGATTTCAATAACTGTATTTTTCATTTTCAGAATTAGACAGTGTACATGTGAAGATTTGTAAATGTGGCGCGATAAACAAAATTGAAAAAAAAAGTGAGATTGGAGCATGGCTCTCTAATCCCCTAGAATATTTGATATGTCACCTGACACTCTTCACAACACCCTCCTCCTCTCTTCCACCCTTATCCACTTGACAGAGATGGAGGAAAACCCCATCCCCCGGCATAAATCCTCCCCAATCCTATCGGCAATTCCCCTGACACGGCCTCATTGGATTTATCTGCCCCTTGCCGTGAAGGTTGTTTCCCCTTGGAGGCTACGCCATTTTTATTCTGCTTCTCGTCTACGTTCGTATGCTGGTGATGTTGTTCGCTGCTTAACGTAAACTGATTTAGCGTTTTCCTTCTCTGCTTCCTTAGCTCTTTGGAAAGCTGGAGATCAGTCAGGAACAACCATGACAGTAACAACAACAGTAACAGTAGGAGGAGGACCAGGGGGGACAACTACGACCATGTGAAAGGCGAAGAAGTAAAATGACATCAGCTGTAGTGAAACCATTTATGATGACAGTTGTAACTGTAGCTGTGTGGCCGTCCTACATTAGTAGTAGCAGTAGTGATAACGGCAGAGAGTAGCCATAACAGGAGTAGTATATCGTACTAGTAGTAGCAACAGTATGATAATAATAACAATAAGAAGAAGAAGAAGAATGATAAAAATAATGTAATAACAATGATGATGATGATGATGATGATGATGATAACAATAATAATAATAATAATAATAATAATAATAATAATAATAATAATAATAATAATAATGATGATGATGATGATGATGATAATGATGATGATGATGATGATGATGATGATGATGATGATGATGATGATGATGATAAGTAATGATAATAATAATTATAACAACAACAATAATACTAATAATGACAGTATTTATACGGCACCAAGTCTTGACAATTCAAATCAAAGCGCACTCATTCACCAGGCATACGCACAC
>JAPXFY010005676.1:12500-14430 GCA_030674185.1 Monoplex corrugatus
TTACAGTAGTAGTAATCATGAAAGTACATCATACCTGTACACTGCAATTCTCTAAAACATCATTCGTTTGTACTCATTACACTGTACACTTTTCAAAAGGCAACACAGCAATACATACTGCTGCATTAGTATGTTACGCATGATTATATACATACGTTTTACAAGACAGAAACTGCAGTGCATACACTAACAATATCACATATACATACACACGTAGCAGAATACACACACACATTGACGAACATGCAAAAAATGAATATCTGTTAGCAATATCTAACCATACATACACAGACATCAATGGTCATAAACGTATAAATCCATGAATAATTACACAACACAACATGATGAGTGGTCAGAAGTGGAAGCGCTGGTGGATAAACAACTATGATATCAACAATAGCAGTCTTGAGTGAACATGTAAGTCTTTAACTGTGACCGACCTGAAGTGCTAAAGTGTGGGCAGACCCCTCCGATTAGCTGGCAGTGAGTTCTAGACATATGTCACCATAAAAATACTGTAGTCATAGAAACTGGAAGAAGAGGGGAGAGGCAGCAGCAGCAGCAGCAGCAGAAGAGACAGTGGTAGTAATAATAGCGGTAGATGTAGTAGTAAAAGGAAGAAAAAGACATGAGAGTAGAAAAAGTGGCAATGTTAGAAGTTAGACGAGGCAGAAGTGGCTTATGTGCAGGCTTAAGGCTGGTGCCATGATCACCATCGCATGGCACATCTGACGTTAGTGCATATGGAATTCGTTCTGAGACGTCATCTTCAGAAACTGAAACTGTAACAACACGGTAGAGGAGCAGTGGACTTGCTGCAGTAAGCTGACCGTTACTGACAGTCGTTTTTGTGGCTGTGTTGACAACGTACAACAGACACAACAGCAGTATCAGTACCAGAAATACTACGAGCTGCAGCAGCATGTACTAACAGTAAAAGACGGTATAGCAGTATGTAAAATCATCATTAACGTTGGTGGTTTTATAGTTTGACTCGTATCTCATCGTCGGCATCACTATCAACCACCACCACCATCAATAATAATGATATCATCCCTCTCATGAGCATTTTATAACCCCCAAAAGTCTACATCATCATCGTCATCATTGTCATCATCATGAGCATTTTATCACCCAAAAGTCTACATCATCATCATCATCATCATCATCATCATCATCATCATCATCCTCCAAGCACAACAACCTCCATTACCTGCATCACCAGCATCACAACCATCATAACCACAGTCACATCACCAAAATCATCACCACCAGCACTATAATCACCACGGCAACTATCACCACTGCCATCACAATCATCATCATCATGGACCACCACCACCATCACCACCACCATCACCATCGTTGACCCCTTCAGTGACTCACCCTTTTGGGTCCAGCAGGTCGTGGACCTTCTTGTTGCATCATCATCATCATCATTATCATCATCATCATCGTCGTCGTCATCATCATCATCATCATCACCACCACCATCATAACCAATCACCACCGTCATCATCATCATCACCACCACCATCATAACCAATCACCACCACCACCACCACCCTCACCACCACAACCATCACCATCATTAACCCCACCAGCGACTCACCCTTTAGGGTCCAGCAGGTCGTGGACCTTCTCGTTGTAGATCTCCATGTAGGACACCTCCACCTTGCAGGACAGCTCGTCGTGACTGCGGTCAGCCATCAGGTCAAACAGGCGGTCACACAGGGCGGGGGGGTGATTCCCCTTTTGGCCCCCCCTTTACCCCATCAAGGGGTACGACTTGCCTGAAACCCGCTCAGCAAAACACCGGGGGGGTTTATAGTCTCGTGTGGTTGGGCTTAAGGGTTTCTGCCACACGCCTTAGTTAAATTAAAGGGTCTGGGCATTGTCTATGGTCAGCAAAAGAAAACAAAAAAGAGAC
>JAPXFY010005677.1:0-5000 GCA_030674185.1 Monoplex corrugatus
GGAGTGGACACTTCGGAGAGCACCAAAGGAAGGGAATTCTGGGTGAGGAAAACAAAAGGGAGGAACTCAGGGTGGAGGACACGATGGGAGAGAACTCTAGGTGCAGGTAATAAAGGAAGTAAAATGCGGAGTACAAAATAGGAAGTGGACAAGAGGAAAGGATTTTAAGAGGAACGAAAACAAGGGTAGTAGGGTGGAAATAGGGGAGAGAACCAGGGGGATAAATGGGATGTAATTTTGGGATGGAAAGAGGGGATAAGTTGGAAGGAACTTTAAGGAGAACCAAAGGGAAGGAATTACAGGGTAAGGAGAGCAAGGGGAGGGAACATTGGAGGAATTTATAGACGAGGGAACTTGGGAAAGGGAACTTCGGGAGAAGATAACTAATGAAGGGGAGTCAGGTGGGGGAGGGAGTTTACTTAAGACAGGGAACTCTGGGTTAGATCTTGGGGAGTGGGGGCACTGAGAGGAAATTTGAGGAGGGACGCTCAGAGAAAGATGGAGACAGTTGGGAGGGGTCAAATGGAAAAGAACTTCAGGGGGAACGGCGGTGGGGTGGAGATTTGGGAGAGAACCAAAGGGATGGACTCAGGTGGGGGAAACAAAGGGGGGGGGGGAGAGGGAATTTGGGAAGAACCAATTGGAGAGAACTTTGGTGGGAATCAGTGGAATGAAACCCGCGATTGGAATTGTCCCTCACATGTCCCTCCCATTTCGCCAGTGTGGTTTAACCAAACGGAGGAGCGTGAGGAGGAGCAAGCATATATTTCAATATAGCAGTCTTCCTCCATCTCGGAGAAGTAAACACTCTAAAGTAGATATTTGTTGTCTATGAAAATGGACGCGAAGGTAACCAATAGGCCTTTAAGGTCAGTTAGGTTGGCTCTTTCTCTGTTGTTTTGTTTCTTTTACATCCGTATTGTTGTGAAGATTTTGCTACCACACAGGGTTTGCGTACGTGAAGGATTCGGTATCAAGTGCGTGTGTGCGTGCGTGCGTGCGTACGTGTGTGCGTGCGTGTGTGTGTGTGCGTGCGAGTGTATGCATATGTGCGTGAGTATGTGCGTGCGTGTGTGTACGCGCGTACGTGTGTGTGCGTGCGTGTGTGCGCGTCTGTGGGTGTATGTGTGTGTGCGCGTGCGTGTGTGTGTGCGCGTGCGTGTGTGTGTATGTGCGTGCGTGCGTGTGTTTGAGTGTAGTTTAGGGTGCAATTTCTATCTCTCATTTTTGAGCAGGCTGGCTGGCTGTTGGATCTGAACCCTGGATCTCAAGGTCTGATGTCTCGAGTCCAGTTCCAACAACAACAACAACAAAACTGGCCCATTCACTGTCCATCTTTAAGTTTTAATCATTCTGGCGGTGTCAGTCGTGTCTCATAGGTACTTTCCTTCTCCCCCCCCCCCCCCCCTCCTCCATCTCAAGACCTTGTCAGCGCATACAGTTCTACGCAGGCTTAGATAGTCTGTCAGATAGCACATGGCAGATTTGGTGAAGCGCATAAGGGATTGTCAGAGTGCAACGAATCCCTCATGAACAAAATCCAAACTCGGAGCAGCATATCTCAAGTGCCCTTAACAGTCCGACAAGGCTATTTACATGTCTGTGTGATGTTAGGTAGGTCTGTGGTGAAGCACTTATGGAGTCATTCTGGTGGATCGATACAATAAACAGGTAAATGAATACATAAAGACGTAAACAAACAAACAAACAAACAAACAAGCATACGTACAAAAACAATCAATGAATAAATAAATAAGTTAACAATTGCAATCAAGCCACACAGACAGCATTTAATCAAACAATTAAGTGTATTAAACTATTAAAACAAAACGCCATAAAATTAATCAACATGAATGCAAGTTATTCAGTCAATAAATCTATTAATGGCAGTGCTAGACAACAAAGTCTGTTTTTTTAAAGGAAGATGGTAAAATAACAACAATAACACCATCAGCATTTACACAGCAATAACAATAGACAGAAAATCATAAAGAAAACAACAAATCAATCTCAGACAGTAAAGAAGCCAAAGACATACGCTTTTAAACCGACTAAGACTGAAAAGCTGTGTACTCAATCTGTGTGAGAACAGGGTCAGTGGGACGTCCCCAAATTACTACAAGCAAAATCTGTAGTAATTAGGGGACATTTTATTAAAATTACGTAATTTGTATTTTATACGCGATGGAATAGTATTTTAAGCTTATTTTGTGTATTTTGGGGACGTCTCCAAATTACAAACATGTCCCCTTTCTACTACGGGACTCGTCGAATTGTCCTCTACCTACTGCACAAGCACGTTCACACACACACACAAACATACACACACACACACACATACACACATATACACATACATACATACACACACATACACACACATATATACACACACACATGCACACACACACAAACACACACACATAGACACACACACAAACACTATCTAATATCACTCAGAGTGAAAAGACGTTAAATCAAAGAAGAACACAAACACTAATAGCTAATATCACGTAGTGAAAAGACGTTAAATCAAAGAACGAACACACAAACACACACACACACACATACACACACACACACACACACACACACACACACTTACACACACACACACACACACACACGTTTCCGCCCTTAACTCCTAACACTCTAAGGGGACCAGGTCACATCCAGGTCATGACTCCTGGATATCTCTCTGCTGTCACTTTTTCTTCTTCTTTTTTGTTGTTGTTTTTGTTCAGAAATGTGTCCTCCTCCTGGAATCAAACCCAAGCATCCCAGGTGGTCAGGTTTCTCAAGGCCAAGTAACCCTTGTGATGGATGTCTTAACCACTTGGCTATTGGTCACCTGCAACATATGGGGAAATTTTCAGCCTTATGAAGTTCACTTTTGTTCCTCTCGGTCCAGATCAAACCGGAACTCTTTTCCACTGCTTCTGGCATGGCTTTAGGGCTCTGGTCCTCTCTCCCTCCCTGGAATCGAGAACTGCTTTATGAGATTATAAGCTGACGTGCCCATCACTCCCCTTGCTCCAACCTCTATGGCGAGGACTTTGGCTTGAAAGCCAGATGTCCTCAAGTTGCTGGCTAGACTGGCATACTTTTCAGTCTTGTAGATATGGGCTTCTTCCATTCTACTTTAGTATGGTACTGTGAATTTGATCAGAATCAGTTGTTTGGATGGGTGGAGCATATATGGAACTGCCCAAGCATAATGAAACACCGCTGAACAAACTTGAAACTATCTCCGTAGAAATGTGATCCGGCAGCAGACAATCATCATCAGCGCTTGCAACAACAGCTTGACGCTAATTGACCGCTAACACGATTCTGTACTCAGTCTTGCTCCATCCAGTTTATCAGTGAAACAATTCGGTCAAGCCTGGCCGTGTACGATTTATATCTGTTATCTCCTCTACCATTAAAACTTTTCTCTTGTCTGTGAACAGACTGGCTATTTTTTTCAGTCAACTGACTGACGGCACAACTTGAGACAGGTTGATAAGTTTAAATGTCTGGGAACGATCATTTCAACAGATGGCAGAGCGCATCAGAAATAGCCAGCAGAATCGGCCAAGCCAAAAAGAGCATTCATGAAGATGAAAAGCATTCTTACCAACAATTGTCTATCAATCAACATCAGGAAGAGAGTTCTTGAATGTTATAGAGAACCAATAATGTTATACGGTTGTGAGGCTGGACAGTCAACAAGCAAAGCCAGAACAAGATTGAAGCAGCCGAGATGTGGTTTCTAAGAAGAATGTTGAGAGTTCCATGGACAGTAAAGAAAACAAACAAGACAGTCTTGATGGAAACAGATACAAGAAGATCATTCATAAGGAAGATTAGGAAAAGACAACATTTATAGGTCATTTTATGAGGAAAGTGGAATTGGAGCACCTGGTCACAACAGGAAAGCTGGTGGGAAAGAGAGCACCAAGTAGACCCAGAGAAAAAAATATTGGACGGACTTGCAGAGTGGCTGAAGAAAAAGAGGGTGGAAGATGTGCCTGCAGCAACAAGGAACAGATGCATTCGGAGGGCCATGATCGCCAACGTCATCTGGCAAGGCACTTGATGATGATGATCATGATGACTGGTTGCTTGGTTGGTTAGTTGACTACATGACTAGCTGGCTAGTTGGCTAGGTGGCTGGTACTATTAGGTTGGTTGGCTAGCCAGTGGTTGGACTGTTAGCTTGTGGCCTGGTTTGTTGTTTAGTTAGCAATTTGACTGGCTGGTGATAGATTAGCTGGCTGGTTGATTGACTGGTTACCTGGTTGGGTAGATGGTGGGTAACTAGATTGGTTGCTTGGTTTGTTAGCCAGCTGGTTGACTAGTTGGCTAGGTGGCTGGTACTGTTAGGTTGGTTGGCTAGCTACTGGTTGGTCTGTTAGCTTGCGGGCTGGTTCCTTGTTTAGTTAGCAATTTGACTCATGTGATGACTGGTTACTTGGTCGGGTGGATGGTGAATAAATAGATCGGTTGGTTGGCTGGTTAGCAGCTTTATCAGTTGGTTTACTTGTTGATTTAAAGAAAATGTTTTCCCAAGGGAATACCCACGGATTCGGATCGGTTCTATGAGCTTTTAAACTTTCGCGCGTATACAACACACACACACACACACACACACACACACCACACACACACACACACACACACACACACACACACACACACACACACACACACACATAGAGAGAGAGAGAGAAAGAGAGAGATGTGTATGTATATATATATAGAGAGAGAGAGGGAGACAGAGACAGAGACAGACAGAGACAGACAGACAGACAGAGGGGGGGACAGAGACAGAGAGAAAAGACAGAGAGAGAGAGAAGAGTCAGAGAAACAGAGAGACAGAGAGAGAGACATAGAGAGAGACACAAAAAGAGAGATACAGAGAGAGACAGACAGACAGACAGACAGACAGATAGAGACAGAGAAGAGACAGAGAGAGACAGAGATAGATAGATAGATAGATATATAGATAGAGAGAG
>JAPXFY010005677.1:7500-14429 GCA_030674185.1 Monoplex corrugatus
GTGTGTGTTTATGTGTGCGTGTGTGTATTTTGTAGGTTATTGCAGCTGATCAATGAGCAACGAGTATTCTATAGCAAAGACCAATGAATAAGAAACGATGAACTGCAAGTGATCAGCAGCCAATCAGAGAGAAATGCTGTCTCACAAATGACCCACAGGACAGCAACTAATCAGGAAAGAGTGTTGCATTGCGACGCACCAATCAGAATAGCAGATTACCAGTCAGGGAAAAGTAATGTGCTACGATGAACCAGTGAAGAATGTGTGTCGTTGTTCAACCAACCAGCCTGAAAAGAGAACAGCACTGAAACAGACGCATGCAGTGTACAGTCGTGTCCCATCAAAGGAACAAAAACCTGCAATGTGAGTCTGTCTATCATGGCCACATGACCAATCAGAAAAGAGTTACATTGGCACAGATGTATGCGGTGCACAGTGGTGTCTCATGAATGGAACAGAGACTTGCACTATGGGACTGTCTGTCAGTCCACATGACCAATCAGGAGGGAGTGATAATGACACAGATATGTGCGGCGTACAGTGGTGTCCTGTTAGACGAACAGAGCTCTGCAGTGTGGATCTATCTGTCATGGCCACATGACGATCAGGGAATGGAGGAAACCAGTGAGACGTGTTGTCTGTTAGACCTGTCTGGCGAAAAGCAAATGAGACCGTGTTTAGCTCGTGGACATGGACAATGGTGGCCTACATATCGACCTGCCGTCTCTGTATCGATATCGATCTCTGTTTTCTTTGCGTGTTTGTCTCTGCACTGATCTCGCTTTTGTTTGTGTGTTTGTGTGTGTATTTTTGGACTGAATCTGTCAGTCAGTGTGTGTCAAATCTCTGTCTGTCTCTGTCTCTGTCTGTCTGTCTGTCTGTCTGTCTGTCTGTCTGTCTCTCTCATTCTCTTCTCAGCCATGTTAACTATTGATGAAAATCATATTTGCAAGAACTATTTTGATGTTGATGTAATTTAAGACAGATAATGTAAAAGAGAAATAGCAGAAGAACAGTGTGGATTTGTGGAAGGGAAAGGAACTATTAATGCCATATACATCCTAAGAACTATCATAGAGAGGTCAAATGAGATGAATAAGGATATATATTTATGCTTTGTTGACTACACCAAGGCTTTCGATCGGGTAAGACATGATGAATTGATCAACCAACTGGAGAGACTCAATGTTGATGGAAAAGATCTACGAATAATCAGAAATATGTACTGGGAACAAACAGCTGCAATGAGAATAGAAAACAATGTAAGCTCTTTCCAAAATATCAAAAGAGGAGTCAGACAGGGTTGTGTTTTGTCACCAGATCTGTTTTCACTTTACAGCGAAAACATCATGAGAAACCTAGAAGAAGACCCTGGATTAAAGGTTGGAGGGAAAATGATAAACAACATTCGATATGCAGATGACATCGTGCTAATTGCAGAAAGTGAAAGAGACCTACAAAACCTTGTGAATATACTAGAAATAGAAAGCAAAGGTAAGGGGCTGGAACTAAATAGCAGGAAGACTGAAGTCATGGTGATCAGTAAAAAACATGAAATCCCCTCATGCAAAATAACAGCAAATGGCACAACCTTGACACAGGTTGATAAATTCAAATACCTGGGAACGATAATTTCATCAGACGGCAGATGCACATCAGAAATAGCCGGTAGAATCGGCCAAGCCAAAACAGCATTCAAGAAAATGACAAGCATTCTTACCAACAAATGCCTATCAATTAACATCAGGAAGAGAGTTCTTGAATGTTATATAGAACCAATACTGTTATACGGATGCGAGGCGTGGACAGTCAACAAACAAAGCCAGAACAAGATTGAGGCAGCAGAGATGTGGTTTCTAAGAAGAATGTTGAGGGTTCCATGGACAACAAAGAAAACAAACGAGACAGTCTTGATGGAGGCAGACACAAGTAGATCACTCATAAGGAAGATTAGGAAAAGACAGGCAACATTTATAGGCCATTTTATGAGGAAGGGGGATTTGGAGCACCTGGTCACAACGGGAAAGCTGGAGGGAAAGAGAGCAACGGGTAGACCCAGGGAGAAAATGCTGGACGGACTTGCAGAACGGCTGGGGACGGGGAGGGTGGGGGAGATGCTAGGGGCAACAAGAGATAGAGGCAGATGGAAGTCCATGATCGCCAACGCCATGCAGCAAGGCACCTGATGATGATGAATGTAAATGTATTATTACGTATCACTGACGATTTTCATTTGGGCTTACTCCAGATTGTGGATTTCATCAAATTGTGAAATATGAAAAAAATTATCAAAATCCCAGTCCCATCCCACCAATCCCATTGTTTGTATTGTCACTCAAAGCCAATGTACATTAAACTGTCTGAGTCTGAATCTGAGTCTGAGTCTGAGTCTCTCTCTCTCTCTCTAACACTCCCTCTCAATCTGTCTGTCTGTCTCTCTCTCTCTTCTCTCTCCCTCTCAATTTGTCTGTCTGTCTGTCTGTCTGTATGTCTGTCTGTCTGTCTGTCTGTCTCTCTCTCTCTCTCTCTTACAGACAGTCACATACTAAACAACTGCTTTGTCCATCGTGTCAACAAAACCCAAAAACTGAAGTCCGTTTTGCACTTTCTTGTCCATTGCTGAAACTCAACAGTCAACAATTTATCCCCCACCCCCTCTTCAAATATTTTAGTAATCCTTTTTTTTTGCTCAAACTGATAGTGTTAATATCACGAGTGAACAATAACATTGTTAACAATTTACTGCTTGTTTGCATTAGGCTTTAAATTAAAAAAGATTGTACCATGATACACCTCAATACTGTCTGTATGGATATGTGATTTGTTGTTGTTGTTATTCCTCTTTCTAAGGGGCCATGGCCTTTATGAATAATAACAATGATATAACTGTGACTACTGCTAATACTACTGCTACTGCTACCAGTAGTAGTACAACAACAACAGCTACTACTTCTACTACTATTACTACTACTGCTATTAACATATAGGCATATTTCTAAATTCATTTGGACTCACTGCACAGTGCATGTTTTATGAGATATAGGGTGTAATACAAATATGTCATATGTACACGTGCACATCAGAATACACACATATCAGTGAACATGCACAGGTGAATCATCATCATCATCATCATTATGTGCCCTGCTGCATGGCTTTGGCGATCATGGCCCTCCATATGTATCTATCCGTTGTTGCCGCAAGCACATCTTCCACCCTCTCTGTCCTCAGCCACCCTGCAAGTCCGTCCAATATTTTCTCCCTGGGTCTACCTGGTGCTCTCTTTCCCTCCAGCTTTCCTGGTGACTACATAATACAAAAACTTTAATCATACGTAGACTAGGTCAGAGTGTACAGTCATAAACGCATACAGACATGAATAATTACACGATGCTACATCAAGGGCATCCAGAAGAGGAAACACACATTGAAAATTAACCCTTTCACTCCCGCATCCTGTCTGCCAGCTGCAAAAACTTAATTTCTCAAACCCAACACAGTTTGCGCTACCCATTCAGCTAGCATAGACGCAGCCACAAAGCATAAAGTGGTAAGCTCAGAACATCCCAAAATGTTTATGCTTTGTGGCTGCGTCTATGCTAGCTGAATGGGTAGCGCAAACTGTGTTGGGTTTGAGAAATTCTACATGGGAGATAACTCCGTGACTCTCAAGAGTTATGTTACTTAGTTGATATTTAAAAATTCTCCCTGCTTCCCTCTTATTTCCTTTGGTGTGACTTGAAATGCAATAGAAAAAAAAGTGGGCAGATCACTCAGATCATGTGGCTGTGGGGTTCCCAAATAGATGGCGTGATGAAAGCGAAAACACACACACCAGGTGGTTTAAGATTATACCAAAGAAATAAGAGGGAAGCAGGGAGAATTTTTTATAATATCAAGCAAAGGACATAACTCTTGAGAGTCACGTAGGAATTATCTCCCACGTTGTGAAACTTCTCAAATCTAACACAGTTTGCGCTACCCATTTAGGAGTGTTCTGAGCTTACAGTTTTTTGTGCTTTGTATCTGCTTCTGTGCTAGCTGAGAGGAGTGTTCTGAGCTTACAGTTTTTGTGCTTTGTATCTGCTTCTATGCTAGCTGAATGGGTAGCGCAAACTATGTTAGATTTGAGAAGTTTCACAACATGGGAGATAATTCCTACGTGACTCTCAATAGTTATGTCCTTTGGTTGGTTTAAGATTATATTTATGTTTATGCACCCTCAGAAACTTCTGTTTAAAGGATCAGAGAGTGTGTAATGCTTGATATGTGCAGAGGTAATCTGAGAGATACGGTGATAAAAAAAATCCATCCAAATGGCGATATGCAAGGCTTGCAATTTTTTTTTATACTGGCAGGGAGATCTGATTGATAACCTGGTGGAGTTTCTTTGAGTAATGGTTCTATATGATCATGATTTTAGAAAAAAATATTTAAGTATTGTAAGGTAGTCGTTGTCGATTGTATGAGTATGTCTGGTGCGTGAATGCGCTTTGATTTGATTGTCAAGATTTGGTGCGGTATAAATACTGTAATTATTATTGATTATTGTTATCATTATCGTGCCTTCTTTTCTTTATGATTAGACGTCGACCCTTTGCAGTTGAGAAGCGCGTTTTGATGGTAAGCCGATTGGAATAGAATTATCATAGTCTAATCCGGACAAACCGAAAAAATGGCCCAGTTATTATTATATTATTATTATTATGAACATTTAGTACGCCTAATCAAATTAATGCCCTAGGCGTTTACAATGGCAAAACATATAACCAGAATCACAAGCACACACACACGCCCACAGAAGCACCCACACACACACAAACACACACACACACACACACACAAACACACACACAGCATGACATGCAAATACAATGACACATTGACACTAAGACACTATAATGTCACCATTACATTACATGGGGGGAAGGGGGCAGAGATTACCAGTTTTGGGAAACAGGTGAGTTTTGAGGGAGCGTTTGAATGTGGACAGAGAGGGTGAGTATCTAAGAGAGCGAGGTAACTGATTCCAGATGGTTGGAGCTTGATAGGAAAAAGAACGTAAAACAATGTTAAACAATGTATGGAAAGACAGAGAGCTTCTCAAATTACTTAAAAATAAGAATCCTGAAAATTTTGATTTGGCCTGTTTTAATGTATGATTGTGAAGCCTGGACACTAAGAAAAGACGAAGAAAATAAATAAAATCAATGCGGCAGAAATTTGGCTTTATAGACGACTTCTCAGGGTCAAATGGATAGCGTGTTAAAGGAATTTAATGTCAGGCGCCAGCTGCTGACTGAGATAAAAAATATGTTTAAAAAAAAAGCTGAAATACGTAGGCCATGCAATCAGAAACACCAAAACATAATTGATGTCAACGGTCCTGCAGGGGAAAGTTGAGGCAAGGAGAAGAAAGGGACGACGCACACCTCCTATTTCAACAACAGCGCTGATATCTGTGGTCTAGGGATCCAAGAGGTCGCCCGCAGATGTCTCAACCATGTGATCTGGAGAAGATTTGCGACGTCGAGCGTGGTTCCTATAGCCGATCCTGGCGAGGCAAAGATGAGATGAGAGTCAGGACGGTTTTGTAGTAGGGACAAGTCATTGACATTTTGTTTTGGGCACATGTGGTCTGATGGAGAGACACTACCCTTCCACACTCTAGATACGAACTATGACAGATGTTGCTGATGTGTTCTTGCATAGACAAACCAGAATGAACACACACACACACACACGCACTCTCTCTCTCTCTCTCCCTCTCTTTCTCTTTCTCTCTGTTCCTCTCTCTCTCTCTCTCTCTCCTTCTCTCTTTTCTCTGTCTGTCCGTTTGCCTCTCTTCTTCATCTCTCTTGTCTCTCTCTTTCTCTCTTTCTCCTTCTGTCTTTCTCTGTCTGTCTGTCTGTATGGATCTCTCTCTCTCTCTCTATCTCTCTCTCCCTTCTTTTTCTTTTTCTTCTTCTTCGTCTTCTTTTTCTTTTTGTTTTTCTTCTTGTTCTTGTTGTTCTTCTTCTTCTTCTTTTCTCTCTGTCTGTCTCGTTTTAATTGTCTTGTTGCATGACTGACTGGTTGTTTTATTAGTTAATACGTTTGTAAGATTCTATCACCCAGCATTTATGAATCTTTAATTTGAAATATTCCTATTTCCTTACTTGGTAGGATGTATACTAGAAATGTCTTCCCCCCCCCCTTTCTCTCTTTCACTCCGCATCTCTCTCTCCCCCCCCTCTCTCTCTATCTCTCTCTGTCTCCATGTCTGTCTCTGTCTGTACCTTTCTTTCTCTTTCTGTACGTCATTTTCTTTTTGACAAGAACAATTAACACTTTGACTCCCGCATCCTGTCCACCAGCATCCTACATCGTCAGCCATGCTAGCAAAGCGAAAACTTGATCCGTTGACTCTCTCACCCTATCCACCAGCTTCCTGCATGAGGCTGTTGATGGATAGGGTGTGGGAGTCAAAGGGTTAATGTTGTCATTACAAAATATGGTTCTTGTTGTTATGATTGGAATTTGAGATCATTTCATTATCGAAGCAAAACATTTTGGCAAGATAAATTGCTTACTAATGCTTAGTATTTTTCGTCGTGTCGAAGTGTAGTTTAATGTAGCTGTCTTCTATCACGTTTGTTTCGCTAATGTCTCGTTTTACGTGTTTTACCCCCGGATGGATAATTGCATCTCCCTTTCTATAAAAGGAAGATTGATTGTACCTTGTCAGTTTGACGATATACACGCACGAATAACCCCCCTTCCCCTCCAAGCACACATGCACACACACTCACATACATACACACACAAGCGTGCCATGCACACTTAAAAATCACTCACACGCCCACATTTCATCATCATCACCAGATGCCTTGCCACATGGCGTTGGCGAACATATCCTTCCAGCTGTCTCTATCTCTTGTTGCTTCAAG
>JAPXFY010005678.1:0-7500 GCA_030674185.1 Monoplex corrugatus
TTCGCAACGCTTCTATATGGTCCACACACCTTTGATCCAAATGTTGTACAGTTCTATCCAGAAACAGCTGAGAATATCTTGCTTACACATTTTAGTGTCACGTACACACACACACACACACACACACACACACACACACACACACACACACACACACACACACACACACATCACACGCACTCACACATCACACACACACATGCATACACACACGCACGCACGCACGCACGCACACACGCAATCACACACTACACAAACATTCACGCGCGCACGCACACGTACACACACATACACACACGTATGCACGCACAAACACACTGGCATGCACACACGCACACACACACACGCATGCACACACACACACATACACAAACACACATGCACGCACGCACGTACACACACACAGGCACACACGCACACACACACACACACACACACACACACACACACACACATACATACATACATACATACAAGCACACACATACATACGAACACACACACACACACACACACACACACAAACACCAACACACACACATACACACACTCTCTCTCTCTCACATACACATACAAACACACACACACACACACACATATATACATACAAACACACACGCACACGGACACACACACACACACACACACACACACACACACACACACACACACACACACACACACAACACACACACACACACACACACAGCCACGCGCCTGACATCAACAGAACTCCATGAGTATCTTAAAACAAATTAAAGAGTTGAGTCTAATAACTTGAGCATCAGAACATTCTCCCCCACCCTCACCCCCCAAAAGTGGTTGATTTACATGAAAACGTAACACCAAACTATAACACAGAGACGCAAGCAACAAAATAAGACGGGAAAATATCATCACCATCATCAAGTGCCCTGCCGCACGGTGTTGGCGATGATGGCCCTTCCATACGTATCTATCCCTTGTTGCCGCAAGCACATCTCCCACCCTCTCTGTCCCCATCCACCCCGGAAAAGAAATGTAAGGAAAAGAAAAACAGAGCCAGACATTTAATTGATAATAGTACCGGCGACATAGCTGGCCAGCGACGTGGCAAGAAGTTAGTACACGCAGCAGGATACTTCTGGATAACTACGTGGAGAGAAAATGAACACAGATAAGTGAGGGTTAGGAGAGTGTTACAGAGATAAAAATCTGTAACTCTTTGACTCATGCAAAATAACAGCAAATGGCATAACCTTGACACAGGTTAATAAGTTCAAATACCTGGGAACTGTCATTTCATCAGACGACAGATGCACATCGTAAATAGCTGGCAGAATCGGCCAAGCCAAAACAGCATTCAAGAAGATGACAAGCATTCTTACCAACAAATGCCTATCAATTAACATCAGGAAGAGAGTCCTTGAATGTTACATAGAACCAATGTTGTTGTACGGATGCGAGGCGTGGACAGTCAGCAAGCAAAGCCACAGCAAGATTGAGGCAGCTGAGATGTGGTTTCTGAGAAGAATGTTGAGAGTTCCATGGACAGCAAAGAAAACAAACAAGACAGTCTTGATGGAGGCAGACACAAGTAGATCGCTCATAAGGAAGATTAGGAAAAGACAGGCAACATTTATTGGCCATTCTATGAGGAAGGGGGATTTGGAGCACCTGGTCACGGCGGGAAAGCTGGAGGGAAAGAGAGCAATGGGTAGACCCAGGGAGAAGATGCTGGACGGACTTGCAGAGTGGCTGGGGACGAGGAGGATGGGGGAGATGCTAGGGGCAACGAGAGATAGAGACAGATGGAAGTCCATCATCGCCAACGCCATGCGGCAGGGCACCTGATGATGATAACCCTATCTACCAGCTTCCTCAAGCAAGAAAGTAAGGCACACAAAATATAAGGAAAATGAAAACAACGCCAGATATTTAACTGATAATGGGTACCAGCGACATAGCTGGCCAACAACGTGGCAAGAAGTACGACACAGCAGGATACTTCTGGATAACTGAGAGGAAAACATAATGGACGAGGATCAAGTAAGGGTTGGGAGAGTGTTAGAGAGATAAAGATCTTTAACCCTTTGACTCCTGCACCCGTATCCACCACCAGCAAAAAAAATTAACCCTTTGATTACCTTACCCTATTCACCAGCTTCCTCCTCCAGGAAGCTGGTGGATAGGGTAAGGGAGTCAAAGGTTATTGGAGGAAGCTGGTGGATAGATATGGGAGTCAAAGGGTTATTGGAGGAAGCTAGTGGATAGGGTAAGGGAGTCAAAGGGTTATTGGAGGAAGCTGGTAGATAGGGTTAGGGAGTCAAACGTTTATCGGATGAAGCTGATGGATAGGGTAAGGGAGTCAAAGGGATATTGGAGGAAGCTGGTGGATAGGGTAAGGGAGTCAAAGGGTTAAATTTTTGCTTTTGCTGTCATGGTTGCCAAAAGCACGATGCTAATGAATCTGCTCAGGGAGTCAAGGGGTTAAAGCAGGTCAGTGCACAAACAGAAGATGAAGTGGGGGCCAGTGTGCAGGCTGGAGGAGTGGGGGGTGGGGTGGGTGATGGTGTGGGGGTGGGTGGGAGGTGCGTAATGGAGAGGGATGACCTTGATGAATTCATCATGGCAGACCCAGACTTTTTGAATAAGAGTCAAAACACACGTCAACAGTCTTTTGACCCAGTGATTGATAGAGGGGGAGGGAGCTAACGGGATGTAGCAACGGACTTCTCACCGGGGGGGGGGGGGGGGGGTAGGAAGGGGAGGGGGAGAGACCCTTGTCCAGTCTGGTTCCATGACTAAGCGTTGATGGTCTTGAGTAGGAGGCGGGGGGGGGGGGGAGAGCATAATGGACTGTTTCCTGAAAACGCTGACTCAGACTAGACACACAACTGACGTTGGCCCAAGTCCCCTCCAGTGAGTGGTCTGACAGCAACTCTTTCTCTCTTTCAGCAACATATTTCCGTTAAAAACATCAACCCTTTGACTCCCGCACCCTGTCCACCAGCATCTTGCATTGTCAACCATGCTAGCAGAGGAAAAAACTTAACCCTTTGACTCCCTCCCCCTTTTATACTAGGTTCATACAGGAAGCTGGTGGAAAGGGTAAAGGAGTCAAAGGGTTAAGTTTTTTGCATTTGGTAGAGAGGGTGCGTGCGGGAGTCAAAGAGTTAAGTAAAAATAGATTTGATTTTATCAAGATTTTGCGCTATATAAATATTGTAATTATTAATTATTATATAAATGACAGCTATATTCATTAAGAACATCAAGATGATATATTATACACATTCTGCGGAGATCATTGACAAAACTTGCACTTGTTCTTTCAAGAGAAACGCACGTTATATTGAGAACATTGAGAAAAGTGTGATGTTTTCATTCAGAACGTTAAGAAAATTGCACCTTTCTATAAAAAAAAAAAATTTCAGACACTTTCATTTTGTTTTGTAAACATTGACAAAATGCATTTTCCCACAGACGAAATATATAAGTAAAGTTTACTGTAAAGAACATCAAGGGCATCTAAATTTCCCCTTGAAGAAAACCACTGAAACAGATACTGAAATTACGGAAAAAAACAGCAACGGACAACCATCCAACCAACCAACCAGCCAATTAAAAACCAAATATTTTTTCCAGCAACCAACCAACCAACCAACCAATCAACCAACCAACCAACCAACCAGCCAACCAAATTAAAAACCAACTATTTTTCCAGCAAACACCCGACCAACCAACCAACCAACCAACCATAAAACCAACCAACCATAAAACCAACCATAAAACTAACCAACCAACCAACCATCCAACCATAAAACCAAACAACCACCCATAAAACCATAAAACCAAACAACCAACCAGTCAACCAACCAACCAACCAACCAACCAACCAACCAACCAACCAATCAACTAAATAAATCCGATTCCTGCAACCATCCAACCAACCAACTAACCAACCAACCAACCAACCAACCAACCAACCAACCAACCAACCAACCAACCAACCAACCAGCCAACTAAATAAAACCAACTATTTTTTCCCGCAAAATGTCCTGTTTTCTTTGTTTGCAGCAAGTAGTTTGTCATAGAAACCAACCGGGTCTGAACTGACGGTTTAGAAAGTACAATTCTAAGTGACCAGTTCGTCTCGTACTTCGCAGTGACTGTACTGATGTGAAAAATGGTTTGTTTACCAAGTCTGGCCTCTGCCGCCTCATTTCTCCTATTTTCAGTACGCTTTTGTGTCACTGTCCCAACGCCGCTCCATCCTAGGAACCTTTTAAAGCTCAGTTCGTCTGATATTCCCACACATGTGTATGAGAACTACGGTACGGCTTTTGAACTGATTGACTGTATCACGTTTCAAAACTTTTCGCTTCATGGGGATACACACACCTGTTAGCTGCCCATCTTAATAATGTCTCAATCATTCTGGTGGTGTCAATTCAGTGTGCTGACCCCTAACCCCCTCCAGTTCTCTTCTATCTCGAGACCTTGTCAGTGCGTGGAGTTTTGCATAGGCTCAAGGAGTCTGCTAGATAATTGTAGGCTGGTTGAGTGGAGCGCATATGGAATTGAAAGAGTTATCCTCTTGAGTAATCTTTGAACTCCAAACTCAAATTATCATCATCACCATTATCATGTGCCATGCCGCATGGCGTTGGCGATCATGGCCCTCCATACGAATCTGTCTTTTGTCGCTGCAAGTACAGGGTGTTTCAAAAAAATACGCCAAAATCATCACGTGATGTGTCAAAAACGAAAAAAATTACAAACCTCTAGCATGAACACATGTGTTGTATATACATTCAAGTTTCATTTCATGTTTTATAAGTGCTCAATGTGGCCACCACCGGCAGCGCGGACAACATCAAGCCGATATGAGAATTCCTCCCAAATGCGCCTCAGCATGTCACGGTCCACCGTGTTGATTGCAGCTGTTATTCGATCTTTCAAGTCATCGATACTTGCTGGAAGTGGTGGAACATAAACTTGGTCTTTAACATACCCCCACAAGAAAAAGTCACACACAGTGAGGTCCGGGGATCTGGCAGGCCAAGCACAGAGAGCAAGGTCTTTAGCACCTCTCCTCCCAATCCATCGCTGAGGCACGTTTTCATTCAGATAAGCTCTAACCCCGAGATGCCAATGGGGTGGTGCTCCATCTTGCTGAAAAATGAAGTCATTCGAATCTGCTTGCAGTAAAGTGAATAGCCAGTTTTGGAGCATTTCGAGATAGGTTTGTCCTGTAACGGTGTTTCCTTCAAAGAAAAAGGGACCATAGACCTTGTCTTGAGACACAGCACAGAAGACGTTCACTTTAGGGGAATCTCTTTCATGCTCAACAGTTTCATGTGGGTGATCTGTTCCCCAAATGCGCACATTGTGACGATTGACTGTGCCGCTCAAATGGAAAGTCGCTTCGTCACTAAAAACTAAACGTGAAAAGAGAGTTTCATCACCTTCCTCCATCTCCAGCATTGACTCGCAGAATGTCCTCCGCATCACCTTGTCATCATTAGTAAGTGCTTGGACGAGGCTTAGTTTGTATGGTTTCATGTGTAATCGTCTCTTTAACACACGCCAGACAGTGGTATGAGGGATGGCAAGCTGAAGACTTGCTCGACGTACGGACTTACGTGGGCTGCTCTCAAATGCATCATGAATCCTCTCCACTTGCTCCTCTGTAACACGTGGTCTTCCAGGACTCTTTCCTTTGCACAGACACCCACTCTCTTTAAACTGTCTAACCCACCGTCGAATGCTCTCACGATGGGGCGGATCAATGCCGAATTCTGTTCTGAAAGCACGTTGCACCGTGACAATGGCGTTTGTTTTCGCGAACTCAAGCACGCAAAACGCCTTCTGCTGAGGAGTCGCCATTTTGATTGATCTTCCCACAATTCAGCTGCACCGGAAGTTATACTAACGACAGCGGTGAAACTGACACCCAATCAAACTTTGATAACTACTCTATCAAATAACCACTGATTCAGTCCACTACAATGCTATAGACCTGAAAAAACTGCGTAATGATTTTGGCGTATTCTCTTTGAAACACCCTGTATATCTCCAACCCTCTCTGTCCTCAGCCAC
Source organism: Monoplex corrugatus (assembly GCA_030674185.1). Classification (NCBI taxonomy): domain Eukaryota; kingdom Metazoa; phylum Mollusca; class Gastropoda; order Littorinimorpha; family Ranellidae; genus Monoplex; species Monoplex corrugatus. Next base: position 6,085 of record JAPXFY010005678.1, read on the forward strand.
TCTGCAAGTTCGTCCAATGCATTTTCTCCCTGGGTCTACCTGGTGCTCTTTTTCCATCCAGCTTTCTGGTTGTGACTAAGTGCTCCTGTTTCTCTTGCCTCATTTAAAGTCCCAAAAATGTTGCTTGTCTTTTCCTAATCTTCTTCGTTAAATGTTCTTTTTTTTCTTCTTCTTCTTCTTCTTTCAACACTTTCTCTTTTGTTTGCTTTGCTGTCCATGGAACTCTTAATATTCTTCTCAGAAACCACATATCACCTGCCTCTATCTTGTTCTGATTTTGCGAATTGACTGTCCACGATTCACATGTATAACAGTATCGGCTGTATATAACACTGAAATACTTTCTTCCTGGTGATATGGATTTGTTGGTAAGAACGTTTTTAATTTACTTCAATGCTGTTTTAGCTTGGCCTGTTCTGCTGGCCATTTCTAATGTGCAATCCTCGTCCGGTGAGATGACTGTTCCTAGATATTTAAACTCGAGAAGTGAGATCTAGAATCCACAAATCTGTCAAAAGAGCCAGCCTGTCCACGGTGAAGAAGGATTGGTGCAGATGATCCAATGGAGAGAGAGGGGAGAGAGAGAGAGAGATATATATATATATATATATATATATATATATATATATATACAGAGAAAGAGAAAGAGACTGAGAGACAGAGACAAAGAGAGGGAAAGAGAGAAAGAGAGAGACAGAGTGTGTCAGAGAGAAAGAGAGAGAAACAGGGAGAAATAGAGAGACAGTGTCAGAGAGAAAGAGAGAGAAACAGGGAGAAATAGAGAGACAGTGTCAGAGAGAAAGAGAGAGACAGTGTCAGAGAGAAAGAGAGAGAAACAGGGAGAAAGAGAGAGACAGTGTCAGAGAGAAAGAGAGAGAAACAGGGAGAAAGAGAGAGACAGTGTCAGAGAGAAAGAGAGAGAAACAGAGGGAGAAAGAGAGAGACAGTGTCAGAGAGAAAGAGAGAGAAACAGAGGGAGAAAGAGAGAGACAGTGTCAGAGAGAAAGAGAGAGAAACAGGGAGAAAGAGAGAGACAGTGTCAGAGAGAAAGAGAGAGAGAAACAGGGAGAAAGAGAGAGACAGTGTCAGAGAGAAAGAGAGAGAAACAGGGAGAAAGAGAGAGACAGTGTCAGAGAGAAAGAGAGAGACAGTGTCAGAGAGAAAGAGAGAGAAACAGGAGAAAGAGAGAGACAGTGTCAGAGAGAAAGAGAGAGAGAAACAGGGAGAAAGAGAGAGACAGTGTCAGAGAGAAAGAGAGAGAAACAGGGAGAAAGAGAGAGACAGAGTGTGTCAGAGAGAAAGAGAGAGAAACAGGGAGAAAGAGAGAGACAGTGTCAGAGAGAAAGAGAGAGAAACAGGGAGAAAGAGAGAGACAGAGTGTGTCAGAGAGAAAGAGAGAGAAACAGGGAGAAAGAG
>JAPXFY010005679.1:0-7500 GCA_030674185.1 Monoplex corrugatus
AATCATAAAAAAAAAATCCACAAACAGAAATGAAATGGAAAAGATTATATTCCCTTACTGATTTATCTTCAAACGGCTTGCACACAGTGTTCATCTATTTGCCTGATCATGAAAGAAAATGACAATATTCCGTTATGAAAACAAAACTATTTTTCTTTATATACTCATTCATGATTTCTTTTATGTCTCTTATTTTGTTTGTATGTATGTATGTATGTACGCATGTATGTATGTATGTATGTATGTATGTATGTATGTAGTATGTATGTATGTATGTATGTATGTATGATGTATGATGCTGTATGTATGCATGTATGTATGTATGCATTATATTTATTTGCTTGTTTATTTATTTATTCATTCAATTCAATCATTCGTTTATTCATTTATTTATTTATGATTTCTTTATTCGTTATCTAAGAAAGACGTGCACTAAACATGGTGTGTCTCAAGCATGTCTTTTACGATTACGTGGGAGACTCAATCAACCAAACAATTTGCTGAACATCTACCTAATCAACCAAATAATCAAGGGCTAACCATCCAAGCAATCAGACATTGTAACCAATTATTTTGTTCACCACCACTCCATATACAAACACACATTGTGTCAGCGAGAGAGAGAGAGAAAGAGGAAGAGAGAGAAGAGAGAAAGAGAGAAAAGAGAGAGAAGAGAAGAGAGAGAGAGAGAAGCAGAGAGAGAGACAGATGAGACAGACAGCAAGACAGACACAGAAGAGCAGAGAGAGCGTGAGAGGGGGAGAGACAGAGATAAAAAGACAGACAGAGATAGAGAGAGAAAGAGGGAGAGGGGGGCAGAAAGAGACAGAGACAGAGTGTGAGACAGACATAGAGAGAGACAGAGACAGACTGAGAGACAGACTGAGACAGATAGACAGACAGACAGACAGGCAGAGACAGACAGAGAGAGACAGAGAGGGAGATATAGAGATAGACAGAGTGAGAGGAGGGAGAGACAGAGAGAAGACAGAGACAGAGATAAAGAGACAGAAAGACAGAGCTAGAGAGAGAAAGAGAGAGAAAGAGACAGACAGAGAGAGGCAGAGAGCAATAGAGACAGAGAGTGAGACAGACAGACAGACAAGGACAGACAGACAGATGGACAGAGACAGACAGACAAACAGAGAGAGAGAGAGACAGAGAGAGAGAGAGACAGACAGACAGATGGACAGAGACAGACAGACAAACAGACAAACAGAGACAGAGACAGAGACACACAGAGAGAGACAGAGAGAGACAGAGAGAGACACAAGAGAGAGAGACAGCCAGACAGACAGACAAACAGACAGACATACAGACAAACAGACAGAGACAGACAGAGAGAGACAGACAGAGAGACAGAGAGACAGAGACAGAAACAGAGACAGACACAGAGAGACACAGAGAGACACACACAGAGAGACACACACTGAGACACAGAGAGAGACACACAGAGAGACACACACCGAGACACAGAGAGAGACACACACCGAGACACAGAGAGAGACACAGAGAGAGAACCAGGACTGGCTTCAGGTCAAATACAAAACAGAACCTGATCCAGGGTCTCTAGAGTGGTGACAAAGGTCTGAGCAGTGCCACTAACATACAAGACTACAGTCCTACTAGTACCACAAACACACAGGAGAAGAAACAGGCAGACAGATAATAGTTTAGGCGTAGTATAGTGATCGCTCTCCTCCCTGCAGCCATCGACTCAGTTCTAATTTACCGTGCTAATCGACACAAGGAAGTCTGCATATAGTTATAAGATTAAGGACAGAAATGTCCGGACGCTTGTGATGATTTTTGTTGACCAACTGATTACTGGAGAAAAAGTGTTCTGTTGGATTGTTTTGGAATTCTATTTTCTTGTTGACTTCGATGTGTCCATTGTTCACATGACTGACTGTGTTGGACCATAGTGACTTGACTGGATTAATGTCTTGTCTCAATATATGAGATTCTTCTTCCCATGGGGGATTTTCTTCTCACCAAAGAGACAGACAGGTAGATAGAGAGAGAGAGAGAGACAGAGAGAGAGAGAGGACAGAGAGAGACAGACAGACAGACAGACAGACAGACAGGCAGATAGACAGAGAGAGAGAGAGAGACAGAGAGAGAGACAGAGACAGAGGCAGAGAGACATAGACAGAGAGAGAGACAGAGAAAGAAGACAAGAGACAGAAAGAGACGGAGACAGAGACAAAAAGAAATTAAGAAAAAGAGGGAAAGATAAAGAGAGAGAGAGAGAAATAGATAGGTAGACAGACAAAGCAGCACAGAGATAAAGATACACGGAGAGACAGAGATGGAGAAACAATGTGAGTTAGAGAGAGAGAGAGAGAGACAGACAGACAGACAGACAGACAGTGAGACAGAGAGACAGACAGAGACAAAGACAGAGACGAGACAGAGACAGAGGCAGACAGACAGACAGCCACGCACACACACACACACACACACACACACACACACACACACACACACACACAAACACACACACACAAAACAGACACACACACACACACACACACACACACACACACAAACCACACACACACAGACAGACAGACAGACACACACACACACACACACACACACACACACACACACACACACACACACACACACGGAGACACACAGACAGACAAACAGAAAGACCAACCGACAGACAGATAGACAGAGAGATACAGTTCATTGTGTTATAAAAATGAAAACCATGAAGTAATCTAATAAAGATTCCAGAATGGGGAATGACAAACACGTTTCCTATACCACAAATAACACAGTCGTTCAGTTGACACAGAAAGACAAACATGAAACACACTACAATGACAACAAACACACTACAATGACAACAAACACACTACAATGACAACAGAAGACAGGATGAAAGAGGACGTACCTGACAATGGTTCATTTCCTTACAACAGTTGACAAGGCGCACACACACACAACACACACACACACACACACACACACACACACACACACATACACACACACCACAACACACACACACACACACACACACACACATACATACACACACATACACACGCACACACACACACACACACACATACTCACGCACACACACAACACACACACACACACACACACACACACACACACACACACACATGTACGCACACACACACACACACACACACACAACACCACACACACACACACACACTTACACTCACACCACAAACACATACACTCACACACAATCACACACACAACAAACATACACGTCACACACACAAACACACACACACACGCTCACACACGCGTGCGCGCGCACACATACACACACACACACACACCACACACACAGATTGAGAGAGAGAGAAAAACAAACAAACAAACAAATATGTAGATTGAGAGGTCAAAGCAGAGGAGACATATCTACTACTCCATGACACCATTTTCATCAATCCAATCAGACCATCTAGCAATGAGCCAAAGACGAAGAATGAGAAACATGCGTCTTTCTCCATAAAAATGAATGACTAACTTACGTTTTGGTAAAATGTCACTGGTGGTCATTATCCAAACAGTCAAACAAAAACAAACAAACAAACAAACAAAACAAACAAACAAACAGCAGCAAAACGAAACAAAAGATGAAAAATGAAGAGCATGGAAATGAATTCCACTCTGGCTTCAGTGTAAACACTCCAACTATAAGACAGGAAAACAACAGCCAAATGAAACAGGAAGATGGAAAAGGAAGCGCTGGGAAAATTAATTCCACTCTTTGCTATAGCAGAAAGTGAAAGAAAATCTCCACAATGTACATTGCTTAATTAAACTGGTCCAGTGTGCACACCCAATTAATATTGCTCTCCAAAAGCATGGCACGACGCTAAAGTCCACTGCCATGTTTCTTTCTGCCCGTGAATGAACTACACTCTTATGGCAGGCAGTGATATTACCTTGCTGTTGCTTCCAGCAGCCTTGAGAAAAAACAACAAGAAACCCATCTTGATGAACTAGATTGTAGAATGAGTGCAACGGCGTAGAGACCTAATAAGGACATCAAAGTTACTTTCTTACAATTCCGGCACATGTCAGATGAGCCAACGTTATCCAAGTCTGCCGCTGTGCACAGCTCTTGTTTCGAGACATTCTGTGTATACTGCACTCTCTTCTCTGAACCGTTCATCAAGTGGTCCACATTTGGATTTGTTATGTCCCTTGCCAAGAGTTGTTGGACATTTCTTCAGTTTGCAATCCTCTGATCTGCCCTTGATGGGCTTGTCCATTCTCTTCCCCCAAATCTAACCACGCCACCCAAACTGCATCTCTTCTTCACTGTTTCGTTTTTACCTTAGAAAACTCACATTAACAGAAAGAGAGATGTGAGATGAAAAGCACGACCAGAAAGGAAAACAAATCAAATACTGAATCAGATAAAACAGATTTCATTTGCTGGCTGTTTTGTTTTGAAGAGAGTTGGACACTGCTTCTCTCTCTTCCTGAATGTACTATGAAGCATTGATATAATATCGCCTTATTGAATCAAAGACCCATCCTACTATTCGTTTACATGAATCTAAATATGTAAGCATTATCATATAACTAATATAAATTATAACTGAAAACATTAACTTTTATCATGAGATATGCCCATCAAGAGTTCACATTAAAATTTCAACGACAAATAACAAAAAATCTCATTGCTGTATAGACTAAAATTACACATGCATTCTACCATAAAGTTTTAATCAATAAACTTTATATTTGTTCCATGTGTTGGCTAATGGTTTGTCTCTTTAAAACAGCAACAACGTTGTGTGTGCAGTAACTTTGAGAGCTAAAAGCATGAACACTACTTTAACTATGTGATTCAATAAAGAGTAAAAAACAAAAACAAAAACAAAAACATTATATGTATAGAAGTGAAAATGGAAAACGAAATGTCAGGGCAGAAATGTAGAAATGAAAGACTAAACATCAATAATAATATATATATATATATTATATATATATATTATATATATATGTGTGTGTTGTGTGTGTGTGTGTGTGTGTGTGTGTGTGTGTGTGTGTGTGTGTGTGTTGTGTCTTGTGTCTTGTGTTACCTGACTAAATGGGTAAAGGTTCCATACACAATCACAGCAGCCATCGAAAGCCATGGCATTATACCTAAACCCATTACCAATCCAGTTTGTATTTGACTGCCATAAGTGGATTCCACTCCCAATAGGAGAAACAGTACTCTCTCTCTCTCTCTCTCCCTCCTCTCTCTCTCTCTCCTCTCTCTCTCCTCTCTCTTTCTGAATGATATTGGTATCACTTTACTATTGTCTGCTGCAGCCTTGAAGAAAATATGGATGGATGTATAGTAATAAAAAAAATGTCATGACTGGGGAACCTAACAAGGATATCAAACATAGCATATTGTATTCCAATGTCTGAGTTGAGCTACCTTAGTTAGTAGACGGTGTTATGGAGCCTTGTGCTTTAATGCAATCCAGGCGTACTTATCTCCCTTCTACAAAGTCTTTAACAAACCTATTATACGTTACATTTGTTCGTTCTCTTGTCACAGGTTGTTGCCAATGTCTTGCATTTGTCAACCTCTTATCTGTTCTTGGGGCTCGTTCATTTTCTCCAGTCAATCTCCATTCTTTCAACCCAGCTTTTTTTTTACTTTACCTTTTTTTTTTTAACCATATATGGATCTCATGATTACAGGAAGAATGAATATGTGTGTGTGGTGTGTGTTGTGTGTGTGTGTGTTTGTTGTGTGTGTTGTGTGTGTGCGTGCTTGCGTGTGTGTGTTGTGTGTGTGTGTGTGTGTGTGTGTGTGTGTAGTGTGTGTGGTGTGTGTGTGTGTGGTGTGTGTGTGTTGTGCGTGCGTGTTGTTGTGTGTGGGTGGGCGTTAAAACCAATTACAACATGAAATATTCACAAGCAGAAATGAAATGGAAATGATTGTATTCACTAGCCTGTGTTATCTTGAAGAGATGCAGATAAAGTGCTCATTTGTCTTCCTCGACACGTGTGGCGCTATGAAGCAATAAAACGATATTGCATTATGAAATGAATAAGCTGCACTTTCGTTTAATGGAAAGAGTATGAAGTAACAAGAAGCTATGTGAAGAGCCAGACATCAAAAGGTCCTCAGGGGAGAAACCCAAGCAAGCAAGTCTTTTGGCTGTTAACTCTTTACACTCTCAGGGGGGTAGGCCTCACACGGGTCATGACTCCTGGATGCTCCTCTGCTGTCGCAATTTGTATTTTATTTGTTTGTTTGATTTGGTTGTTTTTCTTTTTTTTCCCGTAGAAAACTGTCCACCACTATGTTTGAACCCTGCGCATGAATATATAGGCACTATTTTTAGACAGTAAGCTACTTCAAGTGCTACATGGATCTGATTTTCAAGAAATGCCTGTGAACTGTATATAATACTTTAGGGGAATCTAAAAAAATGAATTATTTTCAACCTAAAACCATGTGAGAATTGTATAATCTAAAAAAATGAATTATTTTCAACCTAAAACCATGTGAGAATTGTATTTGCTTTTTTGAATCAATATAATCATTGTTACGTGTGTTTGCTTTGGTAATTTGCCTCTTAAGAATAGAAGCGTATGTTGTGAATATGTGTTTTAACCATGAATAATCAGTTCTGGTTTATGTCCAGTTGAAAAAAAAAAAAGAAGTTTCACAGTCAAGAATCATTTATTTGAATTTGCCCAGTAGGTACATGTAATTACAGCTGCCATCAGATGTCATTTAAACGATACCAGAACACGTAACCAGCCATGTTTTGTTTTGCTTTGTTTGTTTGGTTTTGTTTGTTTCGGTTTTGATTGCAGTAAATGAACTACTCTCACATGAGAGAGATCGAAAATAAATCATTGTTGCCTGCAGCAACATGGACCAATAAAAAAACCTTGATAACCAGCCATAAGTAATCTAAGAATAGGTGTCTCTTGCAGCGTGAGCTAATAACGACATCACAATATCCCTTCAGGTGAGAGTTGAGTCGATCTGATTCAAGTTGGCCGTTTTAACCGAGCTGTTTTTGTTTCAAGTAATTCCCTGCGTTCTTATCTCCCTTCCCTGCACACTTCATCAAGGACGTGTGAGGGTCGAATTTGTTATTTCCCTTGTCACGAGCTGTTGGGAATATCTGGAGCTTGCCCAGCTTTTATCTGCCCTTGGTGAGCCCCTAACTGTCTCTCATCCACCCCTCTCTCCATCCACGTTACTTCTTTCCTCCACAGCTTTTTTTTCCTTCTTTTCTTTTTATACCTTAGACATCTCACGGTAATAGGAAGGGAGAAATGATGGGAAAAAATGAAATCATAAAAAAAAAATCCACCAGCAGAAATGAAATGGAAAAGATTATATTCCCTGGCTGTTTATCTTCAAACGGCTTGCACACAGTGTTCATCTATTTGCTTGAACAGGAAAGAAAATGACAATATTCCGTTATGAAAACAAAACTATTTTTCTTTATATACTCATTCATG
>JAPXFY010005679.1:10000-14423 GCA_030674185.1 Monoplex corrugatus
TCTGGCTTCAGTGTAAACACTCCAACTATAAGACAGGAAAACAACAGCCAAATGAAACAGGAAGATGGAAAAGGAAGCGCTTGGAAAATTAATTCCACTCTTTGCTATAGCGGAAAGTGAAAGAAAATCTCCACAATCTGACATTGCTTAATTAAACTGGTCCAGTGTGCACACCCAATTAATATTGCGCTCCAAAAGCATGGCACGACGCTAAAGTCCACTGCCATGTTTCTTTCTGCCCGGTGAATGGGTTACACTCTTATGGCAGGCAGTGATATTACCTTGCTGTTGCTTCCAGCAGCCTTGAGAAAAACAACAACAAACCCATCTTGATGAACTAGTTTGTAGAATGAGTGCAACGGCGTAGAGACCTAATAAGGACATCAAAGTTACTTTCTTACAATTCCAGCACATGTCAGATGAGCCAACGTTATCCAAGTCTGCCGCTGTGCACAGCTCTTGTTTCGAGACATTCTGTGTATACTGCACTCCCTTCTCTGAACCGTTCATCAAGTGGTCCACATTTGAATTTGTTATGTCCCTTGCCAAGAGTTGTTGGACATTTCTTCAGTTTGCAATCCTCTTATCTGCCCTTGATGGGCTTGTCCATTCTCTTCCCCCAAATCTAACCACGCCACCCAAACTGCATCTCTTCTTCACTGTTTCGTTTTTACCTTAGAAAACTCACATTAAACAGAAAGAGAGATGTGAGATGAAAAGCACGACCAGAAAGGAAAACAAATCAGATACTGAATCAGATAAAACAGATTTCATTTGCTGGCTGTTGTGTCTTGAAGAGAGCTGGACACACTGCTTCTCTCTCTTCCTGAATGTACTATGAAGCATTGATATAATATCGCCTTATTGAATCAAAGACCCATTCTACTATTCGTTTTACATGAATCTAAATATGTAAGCATTATCTTATAACTAATATAAATTATAACTGAAACATTAACTTTTATCATAAGATACGCCCATCAAGAGTTCACATTAACATTTCAACGACAAATAACAAAAAAATATCATTGCCGTATAGGCTAATCTTACACAATGCATTCTACCATAAATTTGTAATCAATAAATTTCATTTTTGTTCAATGTGTTGGCTAATGGTTTTGTCTCTTTAAAACATCAACAAAGTTGTGTGTGCAGTAACTTTGTGAGCTAAAAGCATGAACACTAGTTTAACTATGTGATTCAGTAAAGAGTAAAAACAAAAACAAAAACAAAAACATTATGTGTATAGAAGTGACAAATGGAAAACGAAATGTCAGAGTAGAAACGCAGAAATGAAAAGACTAAACATCAATGATATATAATATTATATTATATATATATATATATTTAATATATATATATATATATATTATATATATTATATATATATATCTCGCTCTGTGTGTGTATGTGTGTGTGTGTGTGTGTGTGTGTGTGTGGTGTGTGTGTGTGTGTGTGTGTGTGTGTGTGTGTGTGTGTTGTGTCTTGTGTCTTGTGTTACCTAACTAAATGGGTAAAGGTTTCATACACAATCACAGCAGCCATCGAAAGCCATGGCATTATACCTAAACCCATTACCAGTTAGTCTTTGACTGCCATAAGTGGATTCCACTCCCATAGGAGAAACAGTACTCTCTCTCTCTCTCTCTCTCTCTCTCTCTCTCTCTCCCTCTCTCTCTCTCTCTCTCTCTCTCTCTCTCTTTCTGAATGATATTGGTATCACTTTACATTGTCTGCTGCAGCCTTGAAGAAAATATGGATGGATGTATAGTAATCAAAAAAATGTCATGGCTGGGGAACCTAATAAGAATATCAAACCTAGCATCTTGTATTCCCATGTCTGAGTTGAGCCGACCTTATTTAGTAGACGGTGTTATGGAGCCTTGTGCTTTAATGCAATCCAGGCGTACTTATCTCCCTTCTACAAAGTGTTTTACAAACCTATTATACGTTACATTTGTTCGTTCTCTTGTCACAGGTCGTTGCCAATGTCTTGCATTTGTCAACCTCTTATCTGTTCTTGATGAGCTCCTTCACTTTCTCCAGTCAATCTCCATTCTTTCAACCCAGCTTTTTTTTTCCTTTACCTTTTTTTTTAACCATATATGGATCTCATGATTACAGGAAGAATAAATGTGTGTGTGTGTGTGTGTGTGTGTGTGTGTGTGTGTGTGTTGTGTGTGTGTGTGTGTGTGTGTTGTGACGTGTGTGGTGTGTGTTGTGTGTGTTGTGGTGTATGTGTGTGTGTGTTGTGTGTGTGTGTGTGGTGTGTGTGTGTGTGTGTTGTGTGTGTGTGTGTGTGTGTGTGTGGTGTGGGTGGGGGGTTAAAACCAATTACAGAAATGAAATATTCACAAAGCAGAAATGAAATGGAAATGATTGCATTCACTAGCCTGTGTTATCTTGAAGAGAATGCAGATGAAGTGCTCATTTGTCTTCCTCGACACGTGTGGCGCTATGAAGCAATAAAACGATATTGCATTATGAAATGAATAAGCTGCACTTTCGTTTAATGGAAAGAGTATGAAGTAACAAGAAGCTATGTGAAGAGCCAGACATCAAAAGGTCCTCAGGGGAGAAACCCAAGCAAGCAAGTCTTTTGGCTGTTAACTCTTTACACTCTCAGGGGGGTAGGCCTCACACGGGTCATGACTCCTGGATGCTCCTCTGCTGTCGCCATTGTATTTTATATATTTGTTTGTTTGTTTTAGTTGTTTTTCTTTTCTTTTTTCCCTGTAGAAAACTGTCCACCACTATGTTTGAACCTGCGCATGAATATGTAGGCACTATTTTTAGACAGGAAGCTACATTCAAATGCTACAAGGATCTCATTTTCAAGAAATGCCTGTGAACTGTAATATATAAATGCTTTAGGGGAATCTAAAAAAACGAGCTATTTTCAGCCTAAAACCATGTGAGAATTGTATTTGCGTTTTCTTGAATCAATATAGATCATTTGTTACGTGTGTTTGCTTTGGTAATTTGTCTCTTAAGAATAGAAGCATATGTTGTGAATATGTGTTTTAACCATGAATAATCAGTTCTGGTTTATGTCCAGTTGAAAAAAAAAAAGAGTTTCACAGTCAAGAATCATTTATTTGAATTTGCCCAGTAGGTACATGTAATTACAGCTGCCATCAGATGTCATTTAACGATACCAGAAACACGTAATCAACCATGTTTTGTTTTGCTTTGTTTGTTTGGTTTTGTTTGTTTCGGTTTTGATTGCAGTAAATGAACTACACTCACATGAGAGAGATCGAAAATAAATCATTGTTGCCTGCAGCAACATGGACCAATAAAAATAAACCTTGCTAACCAGCCATAAGTAATCTAAAAATAGGTGTCTTTTGCAGCGTGAGCTAATAACGACATCTCAATATCCCTTCAGGTGAGAGTTGAGTCGATCTGATTCAAGTTTGCCGTTTTACCGAGCTGTTTTTGTTTCAAGTAATTCCCTGCGTTCTTATCTCCCTTCCCTGCACACTTCATCAAGGACGTGTGAGGGTCGAATTTGTTATTTCCCTTGTCACGAGCTGTTGGGAATATCTGGAGCATGCCCAGCTTTTATCTGCCCTTGGTGAGCCCCTGCCTCTCTCTCACCCACCCCTCTCTTCCATCCACGTTACTTCTTTCCTCCACATCCTTTTTTATTCTTCTTTTTTTTTATACCTTAGACACCTCACGGTAATAGGAAGGGAGAAATGATGGGAAAAAATGAAATCAAAAAAAAAAATCCACCAGCAGAAATGAAATGGAAAAGATTATATTCCCTACTGTTTATCTTCAAACGGCTTGCACACAGTGTTCATCTATTTGCCTGAACATGAAAGAAAATGACAATATTCCGTTATGAAAACAAAACTATTTTTCTTTATATACTCATTCATGATTTCTTTATGTCTCTTATTTTGTTTGTATGTATGTATGTATGTACGCATGTACACATGTGTGTATGTATGTATGTATGTAAAGTATGTAAAGTATGTATGCATGTTGTTGTATGGATATGTATGTATGTATGTATGCATTATATTTATTTGCTTGTTTATTTATTTATTCATTTCATTTATTCGTCTATTCATTTATTTATTTATGATTTCTTTATTCGTTCATTTATCTAAGAATGACGTATACTAAACATGGTGTGTCTCAAGCATGTCTTTTACGATTACGTGGGAGACTCAATCAACCAAACAATTAGCTGAATATCTACCTAATCAACCAAATAATCAAGGGACAAACAATCAGACATTGTAACCAATTATTTTGTTCACCACCACTCCATATACAAACACACATTGTGTCAGCGAGAGAGAGAGAGAGAGAGAGAGAGAGAGAGAGAGAGACAGAGAGAGAGAAGAGAGAGAGAAGACAGACAGAGAGAAGAAAAGAGAGAGAAAAGAGAAGACAGAAGAGAGAG
>JAPXFY010005680.1:0-2500 GCA_030674185.1 Monoplex corrugatus
GGTGGAGGAGATGCTTGAGGCAATAAGATATAGAGGCAGATGGAAGTCCATAATCGCCAACGCCATACGGCAAGGCGCCTGATGTTGTTGTTGTTGATGATGATGATGAGGGATGATGATGATGATGATGATGATGATGATGATGATGATGATGATGATGATGATGATGATGATGATGATGATGAGGTGGGTTGAACTCGAGATATCAGATCTTGACTTCACGGCTCTTCAAAAGAATAAAGAATCAACCAGCCGTGGATGGGAGGAAGTTGGCAGGATGGATACGATGTTCGCCTGCCTAAAGCAAACGAGGTGCTTCAAGGTTCGTTATCCCGAAAGAGGCCTTGCACTTTATCCTTGGTTTGACTGAAAATCGAACTGAATGTCTAATCCTTCGGATGGGGACGAGAAGCGAGTCGGACCCGTGTGCCTCTTTGGCCTGCGCACGTTTAAAAGATCCCACGGCAGCAAAACATCGTAGGGGGAATTTATCCACCGGCTGCCCTGGGAAAAAACAATTTGATCAACAGACAATTAGGTGCTCTATTTGGGGATCTGGTCCCTGTCTGACCATCTTCGTTGTAAGTTTTGGTTACTCTGAATGTGGTGCAGTCACCAGAGTCACCACTTTATAATGTCATTTATGGTCGATCTATTGTCAAGGGTTTGAAGACCCTGTCGTTACAAAAGATTGTGAGTTTTTTTTTTTTTTTTCTTGTTTGTTTTTTTCATGGGTTTATGTGCAGGCTTTAAGGTTTGGTGCCATGATCGTTCTGGATCTCCTCCATTATAGACACCTGTGACGTTGATGCATATAGCATTCATTCTGAGCGTAGAGAACGTCATCTTGAGAAACTGAAACTGAAACTATGAGATAGTTCTGCCCCTTTCTACCCCGTTCAACGCCTACCCTGAGCTGGGTATTTTACGGGCTTGGTTTGGAAGACTGGGAACGCAGATCGAGTCTCATCCACTTTACAGATGAGTATTGAGGAAGTTGCTCATATTTAACCTTTTGACTCCCACACCCTGTCCATCAGCACACTGCATTGTCAACCATGCTAGCAAAGCAAAAACTTAACCCTTTGACTCCTGCACCCTGTCCATCAGCATCCTGCATTGTCAACCATGCTAGCAAAGCAAAAACTTAACCCTTTGACTCCTGCACCCTGTCCATCAGCATCCTGCATTGTCAACCATGCTAGCAAAGCAAAAACTTAACCCTTTGACCCCCGCACCCTGTCCACCAGCATCATACATTGTCAACCATGCTAGCAAAGCAAAAACTTAACCCTTTGACCCCTGCACCCTGTCCACCAGCATCATACATTGTCAGCCATGCATAGCAAAGCAAAAACTTAACCTTTTGACTCCCTGATTCCATCCACCAGCTTCCTGCAGGAAAGTAGTGGATAGGATGAGGAACTCAAAGGATTGTTATTGCAGTTAGTGGACAGGGTGCAGGATTTAAAGTGTTAATGACCAGCACCGCAGGTGTCTGTATATCGCGGACCTGGCTCCTAACAGAACATATCATGAAAATAAGAGTAAAGTACAGCCTTGTTCCACAGCATCATTCGGAAAAATGGAATCCCATGACACCTTTGCTATCAGCTTACCCCCCCCCCCCCCCTCCCATCATCACGGTATAAGCGCTGTGAAAAATACTCGCAGAATCTATGGCGCCTCAAACCCTCTTCTCATCATGATCTCACATCTAGTGAGTTTAAAGGGTTGACGGAGACTCAGAAGTGTGGGAGTGGGGTGGGGGTGGGGGGTTAGTGACACAGGAGTGGTACAGATGATGAGGCAGAAAAAAACAAATCAATCAATCAATCGATCAATCAATTGATCAATCAATCAATCAATCAATCAATCAATCAATTAATCAAACATTCGTTCATTCATTCATTCATCCATTCATTCATTCATTCATTCATTCATTTATTCAATCAAAGAAACAAAGGAAGAAAGAAAGAAAAAAAAAAAGAAAGAAAGAAACAGACGAACGAACGATCGATGGATCAATGGAAAGAACGAACGAACGAAAGAACGAACGAACGAACGAACGAACGAACGAACGAACGAACGAAACGAACGAACGAACGAACGAACGAACGAACGAACAAACGAACGAACGTACAAAACAAGCAAGCAAGCAAGCAAACAAACAAACAAACAAATATACAAACAAGTAAACAAACAAACAAACAAACAAACAAACAAACAAACAAACAAACAAACAAACAAACAAACAAACCCTTAGTTCGCACACACACGAAACTTTCCTACTTACCTCCAAGAAATCACCTAATGTAATGCACTACACCGTCTGCTGTTCTCTTTGATGTAGACAGCACAAGTTGTTTCAAACTCTGTACCAACTTCACATGCAAGCATAATCATTATTCAGTACGGCTGTCCACCTGGTAGAAGTCTTTTTTTCCACGTTTTTTAAATTCACTTGGTTTTGGGGTTTTACAACAAACAGACGTCAACG
>JAPXFY010005681.1:5000-14420 GCA_030674185.1 Monoplex corrugatus
ACAGAAGCCTTCAAACTGATCTCGCACGCATTGCACTCATGCAAGAAAGGAAGAGAGAGAGAGAGAGACGGCGCACATGCGCGCGCGTGTGTATATGTGTGTGTGTGTGTGTGTGTGCATGTCTGTGTGCGTTTGTGCGTATGTGTGAGTTTGTGCATGTGTGTGTATGTATGTATGTTTGTATGTATGTATCGGGTAAGACATGATGAATTGATCAAGCAACTGGAGAGACTCAATGTTGATGGAAAAGATCTATGAATAATCAGAAATATGTACTGGGAACAAACAGCTGCAATGACAATAGAAAACAATGTAAGCTCTTTCCAAAACATCACAAGAGGAGTCAGACAGGGTTGTGTTTTGTCACCAGATCTGTTTTCACTTTACAGCAAAAACATCATGAGAAACCTAGAAGAAGACCCTGGACTAAAGGTTGGAGGGAAAATGATAAACAACATTCGATACGCAGATGACACCGTGCTAATTGCAGAAAATGAAAGGGACCTACAAAACCTTGTGAATATACTAAAAATAGAAAGCAAAGGTAAGGGGCTGGAACTAAACAGCAGGAAGACTGAAGTCATAGTGATCAGTAAAAACATGAAATCCCCTCATGCAAAGTAACAGCAAATGGCACAACCTTGACTCATCCAGCCTCAGTAATCGTATGAAACAAATTCTGCGTTTTCTTTTCTAAACAAAATTTGAATTATGGGAATGTCTAGAAGCTTTTGTGTGGCATGGGTCTCTCTGCACCCAAGTAACCAATCTGCGTTAATTATGGAGTACCTCACTAAGTCTGACGTCAGAAAAGTGATGTTAAGTCACCATGCCTCTGGCAGGTGTAGACTTTAGGGTACAGTGTGGTGGATTTCTCGCCATTTACATAAATTTCAAGGCCAAGTGGGCTAATTTTCAGTTAGCCATGACTCTACGTGTGTTGACAGCTAGGACCCGTGTAGCCGGTGTCATGGTAGGGCTGGTCCTTACGTCAATTTTCTACAGTGATCTGTTACTGCGTTGTGGCGACGTGGAGCCAAACCCCGGGCCTAGGTCCAGCCAGAGCAGTGCGTTGAAACAGGCTCGACTGACCAGTGATGGTTCCACACGACGTGCCAGTGCTGACCGACCTTCACTCATGGACCACGACCGCTCAGCATCAGGTGAGGGACTATCCAGTGACCCAACATTGAAGGACATTATGTCTTCGATTTCGTGTATGCATACTAAGTTCAATGATATGAAAACTGAACTGAAAAATCTACATGAAACTGTCAGTGATTTAAAAAACGAAATGCATGATATGAGTGACTCTGTTCGCAATCTGACAAGAGAAAATGACTCTCTTTAAGCAGAGAATACAGTACTAAAGGACAGACTTGACCAAATGGAAAGAAAAACTGATGATCTTGAGGGTCGGTCGAAAAGAAATAATATCATTGTGATGGAGTGGTGGTAAGGGTGAAGGTGAAGACAGGAGGCAAAAGAGCAGAAGAGCGCAGATGGTAATGCAGCCTGACGAAGAAGACCCAGGGAAGACAGAGATGATGTTTCTCTCTTTATTCTGACCCAACCGTTCAAGACCAGACCAGAGGAGAAAGGCATACATGGCACTTCTTCTTCTTCTTCGGTGGTATTAACGTCCCAGCGTGATAACGATTAGGGACTGTCTTGAGGATGAACCGTGTCATATAATTAAGGAAGGAGAATGATATCTTATAGTTTCCATGTCTAAGATAGGCGGTGGTTTCAGGAAGTTAGAGATGAAGGTGAGTCTGGAGGTGGCTGGGGGTCTTTAGAGATATGGTCCAACTGCTGATGAGTGAGAAAGATTGGCTGCCAGGACTAGAGGTGCCCATCCGTGGAGGCTGTCTTGATTAGTTTGTTGAGTGGGGTGGGGGTGGGGATGGGGGTGGGGGGTTCATTGTGCTCTTGCAAAGTGGTGGTTCAGATTGGATCCTTTATGGTGTACAGTCTCATTCGAAGATACGCCTCATGACAAGCAGGAACTCATCATATAGTTCCGTTTTCAACAGAACAGGTTGACACAAAAGAAGTCGACACGCAGAATATCGCTTTATTGTTGAACAAAATGTCCTCGTTGATCCAAAGCAACGTAAGTCGTTTATAATCATTTGTATATTATAATTAATGTCATGATTAATGCTTTTACTCTAAATTAGATGTTGTCGTTTATGATTACTTATATATTATGATTAATGTCATGATAAATGCTTTTACTCCAAATTAGATGTCTTACTGTACTGTGTACGTACGTCATTTTTGATTATTTGTTTGATGTGTTCTGTGTTTGTTGATGTACAATGTTCTGTTTTAGATGTAAACTATTGCATTTAGAGGTTGTTGTTTTTTATTTTTTGTTACGAGGTTCCAAGGTTTGTTTCCTAGTGAGGCCTCAACTTTTCTCCTCAGTTTGAAAAACAAACAAACAAACAAATAAACAAAGAAACAAACAAACAAAGAAACAAACAAACTATAACTGTGTGGGGAAAAGTATAAATACAATGAAATGGAGAACGATAGTTGGACAGGTTGGATTGGGGTAGAGGGGAGACAGAGGAAAAAGTCATAAATAGGTAGTAGAATAGTAAAATGGAACGAAATCTTAACTCTAACATTAGTAACAATTAACTTCTACAATGTGAAGGGAAAATTTAACACTAAAACATAAACTGCATAAAGTTAAAGTAATGCATTACCAGGACTGTGAACTAATGATTCTGTAATTTTAACAAGCAAAGATTGATCTGATGTTACTTTTTTGAAATGAGTTTCAGAATAGTTTTCTTGTGTAAACGTTTTCGGTAGAAAAGAACGTAGCATTTTGCAATAAAATAAACAGTGAAACAATGTGAACTGTTTGCCGCAAATACACTTGACATTTTTACAATATTTTGTTTTCAATGCGTTTAGCTGAATACGGAAACGAACAGCAACAATCGATCGCAAATGATACATGGAAGAATACTGCATTTTTTTTTATATAAATTTTGAACGGAAAGTTTTATCATTTGTTGTGACACAAACTGTTCATTGAAATGTTCATGAAATCGAATCCATGAGGCTGATTTCAGCATGTTGCAAACTTCTTTTACGGAAGTATGAACATGGAATTCTATAGAATTAACAGAATTCTCTGCACCTTGCTTAGCTGCTCTGTCAACTACTTCGTTGCCGTGAAGACCAACGTGAGAAGGCACCCAGCATAAACTGATATCTGTACCTTTTATCCTTAAATGATGTACAAGATGATTTGCCTCAGTAATTAAATCAGGTCTTGTGTCGGCATCAAAATATAGTACAGATTTTGAGTCAACAAAGAGAACAACTTTGAAAAACACGACTAATTCCGCTGTGAGTATAGATATGTTTGCCCCAATGAAAAACGACTTTTCTTATTTGTGGTGTGTGTGTGTGTGTGTGTGTGTGTGTGTGTGTGTGTGTGCGTGCGTGCGTGCGTGCATGCGTGCGTGTGTGTGTGGTGTGTGTGTGTGTGTGTGTGTGTGTGTGTGTGTATGTGTTGTGCTGTGTGTGCGTTGTGTTGTGTTGTGTTGTGGTGTGTGTGTGTGTGTGTGTGTGTGTGTGTGTGTGTGTGTGTGTGTGTGTGTATGTGTGTGTGTGTGTGTGTGTGTGTGTGTGTGTGTGTGTGTGTGTGTGTGTGTGTGTGTGTGTGTGTGTGTGTGTGTTAGCACATTCACTTGTACAAGCCAAGCATGAAATGATGAAAGTGCCTACCCCTGCCTACCAATGTGTGTCAGGACCAGGTCTACATGAAATCACACATCGCTTTGAAAGAGTACAGGATTGCAGATAATCTTTGTTAATATACATGTACCAATATATACTTACTTACCAAACTAAAAAAAAAGAATAAAGATGATGAATGAATAAATAGTTAAATAGAAAAATAAATAAGAAATAAATAAATACATAAATAAATAAATGAATAAATGAATGAATGAATGAATAGAAATAGATAAATAAACAAATAATACATAGCCAAGAAAAATCAATAAATACACATAAAACAAATAGAAAATTAAACAAATATATAAAACGAATAAGAAATAATAAACAGACAAACAAATAAATAAATAAATAGTCAATGAATGAATAAGATGATTAAAAAAATATAACATAGATAAATGAGTAAATAAATGTACGGATAGATAGGTAGACAGATAGACATACAGACAGACAGACATACAGACAGACATATAGATACATAATAAATAAATAGGTAGAGAGATAGTAAATCTACATATATATATACTATATGTATATATATATATATATATATATATATATATATATATATATTTCTCTCTCTCTCTATATATATATATATATATATATATATATATATATATATATATAGAAAGAACGATAGATAGATAGATGGACAGATAGATAGAAAGAGCGATAGAGAGAGAGACAGACATACAGCTAGCTAGCTAGATAGATAAATAGTACAAAGATGTAATGATAAGAGAAATTGTTAAGAGTAGCTTCATCTGTGTTTCTGTTCATTATGTGTATTGCTGTATACTGGTTTGGCCCCGGCATCCAAGAGAATAACACATAGTTTTTGGGTTTTCCACTGGCTGTTGTATTACCCTGTTTGTGTTTGTACACTGTTTGTGTTTGTACCCTGTTTGTTGTTATACACTGTTTGTGTTTGTACCCTGTTTGTGTTTGTACACTTTGTGTTTGTACCCTGTTTGTTGTTATACCCTGTTTGTGTTTGTACCCTGTTTGTGTTTGTACACTTTGTGTTTGTACCATGTTTGTTGTTATACATTATTTGTGTTTGTACCCTGTTTGTGTTTGTTCCCTGTTTGTTGTTATACACTGTTTGTTGTTATACACTGTTTGTTGTTATACCCTGTTTGTAGTTATACACTGTTTGTGTTTCTTGGAGGTCAAGGTCAAGGTTCAGCCGCCTCACAGGCACGGCTACCTCGCTGCGATTATTTGTGTGTGTGCACGGAGTTATATCGATTGTTGATGGCTAAAAGCAAGTGATTGTGTTTGTGAATGTTCCTGTTTCAGTATGTGGTGGTTTATGAATGCTTCGCTGCAAGCCAAGGTACTGTTTTCTTTGTGCATTTTATCTCTCCTACTCCACTTGAATTTTCAACTCAGCCCGCCATGTTTCTCGCCAGTGCACGTGCACCCTCTCCGCTCTGTCTCTCTCGCACTGCGTGCGTCTGCCTCATCACGCCCCGCTTCACAACCAGCTGTTGTGTCTACACATTCTTCCACTCGTGTGCAGTACAATCGGGACTGCTTGCTGTCATGTTGCCCCCCTGACTCGATCCTTGACCCTGACCTGGTTGAACACTTGAGATCGCTGAAAATCGGCCGAAATCTCCCCCGTCGTCGATCATGTCGTGGTGGAATGCGCAAGAGACGTACGATTCCAGTGGTCACTGATGTACATCAGCGTCATGGCAGCAGTGGTCTGCCTTCTGTTCCTGTCTATGATACCCATCCGTCCCCCAGACCGCTGTGCTCCAACCCTGATAACCTCATTCCTCTCACAGCCGGCAAAAAGAAACTACGCACTGACTCATTGACTCTTGCACTGTTCAATGCTCAGGCCCTCGGTACCAGACACGAGAAGAGATCCGCGATCAACTACTTCATCCATGACCACGTCGTCGATATTTTCGCCGTCAATGAAACCTGGTTTCAGCCTGTCGGGGATGAACCCAAGGAGAGGGATCTTGCTCCTCCCGGTCACCGTACACTCTCGTTCGCTCGCAAAACTGGTCTCGGCGGCGGCATCGCTTTTGTTGTTGCCGAATCCCTCCTGCCCCGAATTACTACCAAGACTGACTTTAAATTCAAACACTCTACTTTTGAAATTGTCCAGCTCTCCCTCACTCTACCCCACCAGACTTTCCATCTGCTGTTCCTCTACCGTCCACCACCCAGCCCAAAGAACCAGCTTAAAAACCATGTGTTTGTAGAAGAGTTTCCAGACCTCCTTGCCTACTGTAACACCTTGAAAGGCTGTTTCATCATTGCAGGAGACTTTAATTTTCATTATAATGAACCTAACCAGACCCACACTGCTAAACTGATAAGCTCTTTGAACTCCTTTGGCTTGACCCAATCTATCGACACTCCAACCCACGAAAAAGGCAACATCCTCGATTGGGTTGTTCATAGAACTGACCAGTCCTTCATCAAATCCATTGAAATTGATTATACTCTTCCTTCGGATCATGTCTGTATCCTCGGCCAACTTTCAATGACCAAGCCTCCACCCCAAACTACCTATGTCATGGTCAGAAAACTAGTTGATATCAACACCGTCGTCTTCAACGAAGATCTCCTGGCCGCTCTTCAGTCCTGTCCTCCAGCCTCTGCTGACGACCTCAATCGGACTATTAGTGATCTGCTGGACATGCACGCCCCCGCCACCAGACGTAGGGTATCCCAGAGACCACCATCGCCCTGGTTTTCTGCCGTTGGCCCTGATCTTCTTAAGGCCAAGCGTGAACGCCGTCGTGCTGAAAGACGGTGGCTGAAGAACAGCATTACTATCAATAAACAGATTTTTCAGGCTGCCAACAAAACTGTCAATGCTATAGTTGACTCTGCTAAGTCTGCCTTTTACAATGCGAAAATTATTGCATGTTCTACATCAAAACAGCTATATTCCGTTACTAATACCCTCCTTGGCAAATCAGATAAATCTCCTCTCCCATCATGCTTTCCCCCTGCCCATCTAGCACAACATTTTTCAGATTTTTTCATTGATAAAATTAGGTCCATCCGTTCCAGTCTTGACTCCCAACCCATCTCTCAACCTCCTATTCCCGATCCTCTGTTTCAAGGCACACCACTTATTTCTTTTCAGCCTGCTTCTGAAACTACTATCCGCAATGTAATCCGCCATTCTGACATCAAGACCTGTGAGCTTGATCCTCTTCCAGCATCTATCTTAACACACTGCCTAGATACTTTGCTCCCTCACTTCACAACTGTCATCAACAATTCCCTGTCATCTGGTATCTTTCCCACTTCCTTCAAATCTGCCCTGGTCAGACCTCTTTTAAAGAAACCTAGTCTTGACCCCAATAACCTCAAAAACTATCGACCTGTTTCCAACCTACCTTTCTTATCCAAAGTCCTTGAAAAAATTGTTCTCGCACAGATCTCTGATCATATCACCGCCAACAACCTCTCTTACCCTTATCAGTCGGCTTATCGCACTGGACACAGCCCTGAAACTGCTCTTGTAAAAATTGCAAATGATATTCTGACTGCTCTTGATCAAAATCAAATCTCTCTTCTATCTCTCCTTGATCTCTCGGCTGCATTCGACACCATCGACCATTCTATCATGCTCACACGTCTCCATAAAGTGTTTGGTATCTCTGACATCGCTCTGTCTTGGTTCCAGTCCTACGTCTCCAATCGCACTCAAACAGTCTCTGTCTGTTGTTCATCCTCTGCACCCGCTACCCTCCAGTTTGGTGTGCCCCAAGGCTCTGTTTTAGGTCCCATCCTATTTGTGCTGTACACACAACCCTCTCTGAAATTATGCGACTTCACTCTATGTCCCATCATAGCTTTTCTGATGACAACCAACTCTATACTTCTGGTTCCCTCCCACAACTGCCCTCTATAATCAGACAAACCCAAGGCTGCATTTCTGATGTTCACTCCTGGATGACTGTAAACAAACTTCAACTCAACCCCATTAAAACTGAACTTAGCCTTATCTCTCCCACCACATTGGCTAAGTGTTCTTCCCTTCCTCTGTCTGTCTCTCTGCTTGGATCTGACATTCCACTATCTTCCACTGTCCGCAATCTTGGAGTCACTCTTGATAACACCCTGTCCTTTGAAAAACACGTCCAGAATGTTTGCAGATTATGCTATCTTGAGATACGCAGAATTTCTTCTATTCGCAATATCCTCTCTGTTGAAGCCACCAAAACTCTCCTCTGTGCCTTTGTTCTCTCTCGTCTCGACTACTGCAACTCCCTCCTCTCGGGCTGTCCTTTCTCTCTCATTCAAAAGCTTCAAAAAGTTCAAAACAATGCTGCTAGGCTCATCTTCAGAAAATCTCGTTCCTCTCATGTCACTCCTCTTCTCAAATCTCTTCACTGGTTACCTGTTGAAAAGAGAATTCGCTACAAGATTGCTTTGTTATGTTTTAAGTCTCTCAACGGTCTTGCACCCCCTTACATCTCTGACCTCCTCCATCTGTACACCCCCTCTCGTCAACTTCGTTCCTCGGCTGATACTCGTACCTTCCGCATACCATCCTGTCGCACTAAAACCTATGGTCAACGCTCCTTTTCCTATCAGGCCCCTGTAATCTGGAATCAGCTCCCTGTCTCTGTTCGCCACTCTGCAACTCTCACTTCTTTCAAGTCCTCTCTGAAAACCCATCTCTTCCAGTCCCTCTCATGATACTTATAAAGACTCTACCACCTAACTTCCCCAAATCCCCCCTTGTTGTCTTTTGAGCCTTGAATGTCGGCTGGTGTGTGTGTGTGTGTGTGTGTGTGTGTGTGTGTGTGTGTGTGTGTGTGTGTGTGTGTGTGTGTGTGTGTGTGTGTGTGTGTTTTGGTTGTGTCTGCGTGATACCTGTAAGCGCTTAGGGCTCTTGTTTTCATCAGATTAGGCGCTATATAAATGCTCTTTATTATTATTATTATTATTATTGTGTTTCTTCCCTGTTTGTTTTTATACCCTGTTTGTTGTTATACACTGTTTGTTGCTATACCCTGTTTGTTGTTATACACTGTTTGTTGTTATACCCTGTTTGTTGTTATACCCTGCTTGTTGTTATACCTGTTTGTTGTTATACCCTGTTTGTTGTTATACCCTGTGTGTTGTTATACACTGTTTGTTGTTATACCCTGTGTGTTGTTATACACTGTTTGTTGTTATACCCTGTGTGTTGTTATACACTGTTTGTTGTTATACCCTGTTTGTTGTTATACCCTGTGTGTTGTTATACCCTGTTTGTTGTTATACCCTGTTTGTTGTTATACACTGTTTGTTGTTATACCCTATGCGTTGTTATACCCTGTTTGTTGTTATACCCTGTTTGTTGTTATACCCTGTTTGTTGTTTTACCCTGTTTGTTGTTATACCCTGTTTGTTGTTATACCCTGTTTGTTGTTATACCCTGTTTGTTGTTATACACTGTTTGTTGTTATACCCTGTTTGTTGTTATACCCTGTTTGTTGTTATACCCTGTTTTTTGTTATACCCTGTTTGTTGTTATACCCTCTTTGTTGTTATACCCTCTTTGTTGTTATACCCTCTTTGTTGTTATACCCTGTTTGTTGTTATACACTGTTTGTTGTTATACCCTGTTTGTTGTTATACCTGTTTGTTGTTATACCCTGTTTGTTGTTATACCCT
>JAPXFY010005682.1:0-7500 GCA_030674185.1 Monoplex corrugatus
GGCAATTGGTCATTCTCGTCAAATGTTATACCAACTACATTTTTACAATAGGAAATATCGAGCTCAATTTCGAAGTAAAGACAGGATTAAGACAAAGATGCATAATGTCAGCACTGCTCTTCAACATTGGTATAAACTGGGAGACGAATGACAGAAGATTGCCCTGATATGATTTTAGAAACAGTTGGCTGTGCATTAAGTAACAGTAGTAAGCATGACAGAGGACCAACCAAGAGGCTTCATCAGATCGGCTCTTTTCAACACTGGAAGACCTTCATTTCAAAGGCGATCTGGCACTGATTTGGCTGGTCTCACACTCACAGACATATGAAGGAGAAAACATCCAGTCTCAACATTTTGTCATTACAAGTCGGTCCACAGATCAGCCAGAAGAAAACAGAATGTCACTGAATGACACTGAATGTCTAAAACCCCCTCAAACAATTCAAATAGGCGGATTAGACCTACTCACAACTGAAGTGTTAATCTAGAAATGCCTTCAGAATGAATATACAAATAAAGAAAAATATGATTTGTAAAAGCATACATACATATATGCACACAAACACACACGCATGCGTGCGTGTGCGCTCACACACACACACACACACACACACACACACACACACACACACACACACACATAGAATAACGCAAGTACAGCAAAAATATTTCAACAGTAATTGAGTAGTACTATGCTTTAATTAGCTATTGTATTTACATCTGCAACACAACACAAGACAGTAAAACACACTGAATCGCAACATACCTCGCTAAAGACAGCAATAACCCCAAAGAAAACTTGCAATGTATTGTCCAACAGTACAGTTTTTCCCTTAAATTCTGAACAAATGACGATATTTCACGCATTGGCTTACTGCAAATTGGTCGTGACAGCAACGAAGCAACAAGAAACGGAGATTTTAAACTATATAGTACAAAATGGACTGGAAAGATCAGTCGGTTCAAGTCAACTTTATTATCTCTCAATGAGAAATTGAAATGAGGTCATAGTGCATACACATTAAAAACAACAACAACAACAACAACAACAAAAGATATAAAAATATAATCAGAACAAATCAATAATTAATGATTTGTGACATTAAAACATTTGACATGAGTATCATTCGTTATGCTCATCGTTCTAAAACACACAGACATCATTCTACAACATGTTTCTTATTCTGAATAATTTGATAGAAAAAGCCCTTTGCGACATTCACATATACACACAGATATGTGCACTTGCCTGTGCAAGTATGCACTCAAGCAGGCAGTGAGATGAAAGAGAGAAAACAAACTTGTAATTTGTTCGATAAGACATTGCATTCAAGCATTTCCGTATGCGCGCCGCTCAAATTGTCCAGTACCAGAAGACTTCTGAGCTCATGTGGGCGATCTCTTGACAAATATGAGTTACTTCCAATTTACCCTGTATCTATCTAACTGTGGCTGAGGACAGAGAGGGTGGGAGATATTACTTGCAGCGACAAGGGATCGAGTCGTATGGAGGGCCATGATCACTAACGCCATGCAGTAGGGCACATGATGATGATGATCTTGCTCACTGACTGACCAAAAAAAAAAAAACAAAAAAAAAAGGGAAAAAAAGAAACCGTACAAAATAGCGTTGGCACGATTACCACTCGCTGTCTGTATACTATTTTGCTGCAATTCCTTCTCCACAGGCATATTTTCAATGTGAGCGGACCATGCATACAGGTCTAAGGGAAACAACTACAAATTACTTTTCAACTTGGTTCTTAGAATTAACTCCCTTGTTAATTTTTTTTTGGTGCTCCGTATGGGCGCGCGTGTGTGAGTGTGTGTATGTGCGTGCATGCGCGCGCGCGTGTGCGTGTTATGTATGTGTTCCGTGCGCGCGCTGTGATACATAGACAGAAAACAGAAATATAATCACATCTTTACAAGTCAATATATAACGTTCATCTACATTGATAACAAAACTCTATGTGTATTATGCATGCTTGCATGTGTATGTGATATGTGCCTGCGAACGTGCATGCGTATCTATGTCTGCGCGTGCCGGTATGTTTGTGTGTGTGTGTGTATGTGTGTTTGTGTGTGTGTGTGTGCGTGTTTGTCTTTATGTCATGTCATTGTTTTTCTATTTCGTTTTGTTTGTTTGTTTTTTGTTTTGTTTTTGTTTTTTGGTTGTTTTTTGGGGGGGTTGGTGTTCTTTTGTGTGTGTGTGTGTGTGTGTGTGTGTGTGTGTGTGTGTGTGTGTGTCTGTGTCTGTGTGTGTGTGTGTCTGTCTGTGTGTGTCTGTGTGTGTCTGTGTGTGTGTTGTGTTTAACTTGGTTTGTAAAGTTATCGTCTCACCAGTACAACTGTTCACATGATCATAATTATCGTGATAATCCCAATTCGTCCTTGACAAAACTGTTATCGCAAAGTTAGCAAGTTATCACAAGACGGGTGGCTTCATTAAACAGTCTCAAACTGCCAGCTGCGTTACACAGAGAAGTAACACGTTACTGTCCACTGTTATCGCCTCACGGCAACGTCAACACACGAATAATACCAGTAGTGTATTATTATACTAATAGTTGATGTGTTGGGTTCTCTGTGTCATCTGACAAAGTTGGTTCATTGTGTTGACGGTGTGGATTCTACTGTAAAGAAGTTCGCTGTGTTCTTTTGTAGAAGTAGTAGTAGTAGGAGAAGGAGGAGGAGCAGCAGCAGCAGTAGTAACAGCAGTAGTCGTAGTAGTAGTAATTGTGTTTTATGTATTTACTTAGTCAGTTAGTTAGTTATCTATTTAATTATTCTTTTATTTATTTATCTATTTATTTAGTTAGTTATTTAGTTATCTATCTATCTATCTGTCTATTTATTTACTTATTTATTCATTTATCTATTTATTTATTTATCTATCTATTTATTTATTTATTTGTTTTTATTCATTCATTTATCTCTCTGTCTATTCGTTTATTTATAGCGTTTCGATCTTTGCACGTTGTTTGTTCTCCACACTGTGCAGGCAGCATGGTGCTGCACACTCTGCATACTGCATCTTCGGTGGGCGTGCATTTCAAGTTTCCATAAGCCAACAAGCACTGACATGAATAACAGGATCTTTAACGTGCACACGCGATGTTATGCGATGCGTATACACACAGAAGTGATTGAGGTACCAGCAGATCTGCACACATGTTAACACGGCAGATCGGAATATCTCCATCCTTTATCCAGGCAGGATCAAACGCAAACCTTCCAAATGACAGTCGATGTCTTGCCCCCTCGAGTATCGAGCCCGCTGTTGAAGTCTCTGTTTTTGGTTCATATACGTTTTGTAAGTGATTCTCGTGTTTAGGAGAGAAAAGCAAAGAAGAAGAAGAAGAAGAAAGAAGAAGAACAAGAAAGAAGAACAAGAAGAAGAACAAGAAGAAGAACAAGAAAATGAAGAAAAAATTAAATAGAATACGACAAACATCTCAAAGACCGATTTCTGATTCCGACATAAATGAAGTACTTTGAAAAAAACATTTTCAGCTGACAGAAATTTAAACGCTTTTCTTCCTTCTTTTTCTCTTGTTTGTTTGTTTTTTGTTTTGTTTTTGTTCTTTTTTTTTAATTTTTGTCTGTTAAAATAAACAATAGGTAAATCAATACCAAGATGCTGAAGGCTGTGCAAGTTCCACCGGGCCTACGTCTGTTGCCGCTGCTGTTGTTGTTTTCGACGATGATGATGATGTTGCCATGTTGTCGTGGTGAAGAACTGATAGTTCTGGACAACACCATGGGGCTGGGACGTACTTTTGATGGTATCGGCGGTCTGAGTGGGGGGTCGGTGAGTTCTTTGCAACATTGAGGTCTTTGTGTGTGTGTGTGTGTGTGTGTGTGTGTGTGTGTGTGTGTGTTTTGTGTGTGTGTGTGTGTTTGTTTGTTTGTTTGTGTGTGTTTGTTTGTTTGTGTGTGTGTGTTTGTTTGTGTGTGTGTGTTTGTGTTTGTTTTGTGTGTGTGTGTGTGGTGGTGGTCTTTGATTTAATGTCTATTCACTAAAGTGATTTTAGACAAAAAAACAAAAACAAAAAAACAAAAAAAAAGGGGGGGGGAGTGATAGAGGAGGAGTGAAGAAGATATTTGAAAATTGTCAATTTTGAATTTGAGAAAAGATGATCCAGAAAACAACTGTTTTGAAGAGGGGAAGGTAAAACTAACAAATAATGTTACCATAATTATCGATTTAAACAAACAAACTGACAAACAAAATTAGTAAATATCCGGAAGAAATGAATAAAAAGTAAAACTAATAATTGACTAACCACAACAATGAACAAGTCAAATAACATTTTAAAGGTAATTCGCTATAGGACTTTTTGACAGGCTAACAAAAAATTCATACAGTAATGATGATGAGGCAAATATGTCAGAAACTGTACTCACAGATAGTGTTGGAATATGTCGTTTTACCCTAACGCAAGAAAGAATATGACTATGTGTTATCTTCTTTCCACACAGACACACTATGTTATTGGTATATTTTGTTTTGAATGCATCAAGTTTCCATCTGTACATAAGGGACTGTATAGTTCTGCTGGCATGAAGCTGCTTAAGTATTTTGCTAACTTCAAAGTTCATGTGACATTTATCATACTTTTTCTGTTTTAATTGGAACTGCTTCCAGACGTAGTTGTCCACTAAAGTGTAATTCTCGTGCAACGAGAGAGAAAGCTGGATATTGTTTGAATCTGGTGAGTTATTAGCTCCCCGTTTGGCAGCCCTGTCAACTTTATTATTATAACTAAAAGAACTATGAGAAGGTATCCAGCAGAAAGTAATATCAGTGCCTCTTAAAGATAAATTATGAATCAAGTGACTTATTTCCAGAATCATTTCTGATCTTGTTTGTAATTTTGATAATTCAAGAGCCTGAAGTACTGATTTTGAATCAACGCAAAGAAGTATCTGAAAAATTGTCCTAGGAAGACTTATCAGAAAGTTTAAAGCCATTAATATTGCAAAGAGTTCAGCTGTAAAGATAGATTTATCAAGTCCTATGTAGAAAGATTTTTCAATTTTGAGAGCAGGTATTAAAAACGCTGAGCCTGCTTTTCTTTCAATTACTGACCCATCAGTGTAAATTTTCAAATGATCAGAATATACGTCGTTTATATGACATTTAACCTGACTTGCCAGTAAGTTTATATTGTCTCCTTTTTTTAAATTAGTGTGGTGTACGTCAAATCGTGCTCTTTGGAGTTCCCAACTGGGTACTGGCGAAAAGGAAGGTCGTATAGATACAGGATCTACGTCTAGATCAATTCCTGAGCCTTTCATGACGTCAGATGTGTATGTTGCAAGTGTGACCTGTGAAGATATTGATTTAGCTCGTTTTGGAAAGTCGGTATCTGATCTCAGTTTAATTTCTGTTTCTGAGATGTTTTCTACGGTAGTGTTTCTTAACAAAAATTTAGTAGAAGCGACTTTCCTTTGCTCATCAAGTGGCAACAGTTTGATTTCATTATATGTCCGAAGACAGGAAGCATGCATTGGAAGACCCAGTGCAAGTTTGAAACCTTTACAATCTATGCTCTGCAGTTTTTTTAGTAAGTGTTTCGGTGCACTGAAGAAGATTTCTTGAGCATAGGTTAATTTAGATCTAACAAGCGATTTACAAAGATGAACAAGTGTTGATGAATCTTGACCCCATGTCTGTTTGCGAACTATTTTTATGAAATTTAAACTTTTTTGAGCTTTGGTTAATAAGTATTCAATATGCTGATTCCAAGATAATTTTGCTGTAAGGAAAACTCCTAAGAATTTAATCGACTCGTTAAACTGAAGAAGAGTATCTCCCAGTTTGAAAGTGGGAATATTTACTGGGTTAGCTCCATTATTAAATAAAACTATTTTTGTTTTTTCCAGGGATAGATGTAACCCATTTTCTACCATGTATCGCGCTATTTTATCAAGTTCTAATTGGTAGCATTTGCGTGTATAATTGATACAGCGCAAAGGAGTTTTCTTTTTCATATTTACCTGCATCCACATGCATAAATCGTCAGCATATTGAGCTAAAACTACATGCTTAGATACTTTACTGGGTAAGTCATGCATTAATATCATGAAAAGAAGGGGAGCTATAACGGATCCCTGAGGGATACCCATTTTAAGAATTCGTTTCGTGGAATATACATTTTCAATCCTCGTTTGAAATACTCTGTTTTCTAAGAAACACTTAACATAGCCAAAAATGTGACCTGTCAGCCCAATACTTTTAAATTTGAATAACAATCGGGAGTGCCACACTTGATCGTATGCTTTCGTTATATCAAAAAATGTAGCTAAAACACATTGACGTCTTGCAAATTGTTGTTTTATATTAGTAGTTAGCTTTGTTAGGATCTCTACTGGTGACCTGCCTTTTCGAAATCCTGCCTGATTTACTGGTATTATTTTATTCTTTTCACAATAGTGCATCAGTCTCTTTAAGATTATTTTCTCCATTAGTTTACATACATGTGATGTTAATGCAATTGGCCTGTAGTTTTTCAAATCGGTATTACATTTACCTGGTTTTAATACAGGAACCACTATTGTTTCTTTCCAGTTGTTAGGCATTATCCCACTATTCCAGCATTTTTGAAATATGTCATGTAGCAAGATTATAAAATTTTCTGGTAAATTTTTCAGCATCTCATTGGAAATTGCATCTAGTCCAACTGACGTTTTTTTACTTGGAAGGGACTGAATGGCATCTTTTAATTCTTGAAGTGTGAGTGATGCATTTATGTAGTGAGTATTGTCAGAGGCAGGGTCCTTATATACATCTTTCTTTTCATCTCGTTCCCTATAATTTCTATCAGAGACAGGGAGTCCTTCTACACGACAGGCCTCAGCAAACACGTCTGCAAAAGCTTCTGCTTTTTCCAATGAGCTAGGAATAGGGTTATTTTCTAGCTTTACTGGAATTGATGGCAACTTAATCCCGTTTTTCATTAATTTTAGTTTTTCCCAAATCTTTATCGTGTCTTTGTGGTTATTTACTTCACATTTACAAAAAGATGTCCAGTGTTGTTCTTTGGCTTGCTCTATGATTCTGTTACACTTAATGTTGGCACTTTTCATCGCTGTATGATTTTCAGGTGACCTGTTTGCTAAATAAATTTTGTATTTTTCTTTCTTTTCGTTCACTGCCTTTTGACAGTCCTCATTCCACCAGACATTTCCATGATGTTTTCCTATTTTTGACACTGTAAGTTTTGGAATTGAAATGTTAGCAGCCCTTAAGAGTGAGTTACAGAAAACTTCGTACGTTTCGTTTATGTTCATTGCTTCAGATAGATCTGTTCTTGTCTTTTCAAGGATTGCCTTAAAACTGATCCAGTCAGCGTTTTTATAATTAAACTTGGGTAAACTATCTTGTGGTATGGCGTCTATTTCTGTAGTATGGTTTAGGGTAAGACGTATGGGGATGTGATCTGATCCCAACAAGTCATCCTCTGTTTGCCATGTGGCGTTTGGGGCTAG
>JAPXFY010005682.1:10000-12500 GCA_030674185.1 Monoplex corrugatus
GTAAAAATGAATGAGGGGAAGCAACTCGGTATATTGCAGCTGCACGGAAATTTCGCCAGACAAAAGATAGTCTCCCTTGTATATTGTTTATCCTGTTGAATTTGTTTTGATGTGTTTAAGAAGGATTCATCGAACTTGAACAATTCCATATGTGCTCCACCCAAATCTGCCGGCAATTACTCCAGTCATTCTGGTGATGTCAGTTAAGTGTTGTATCCATGGGTCCTACCCTACCCTACCCCCACCCACCTCCTCCTTTCAAGACCAAAAGACTTCATTTTGATAACTTCTTTGAGACTGTGCGTTGGCAAGGTTTCGAAATGGGGGAGGGAGAGAGGAGATGGAACCTAGTAAACGCTAAGCCGATGTGCCACCTGTATGATCTGAATATTTACATGTATAGTATATCAAGGCTGCATTAAACTCTAGGCATCAGATCTTCTTGAGTCCGCTGCTATAGCAACGGAGACAGCCAGTCCACAAGTTGACTATAAACAGGTTGATTTTCAGTCTCACACTTTGACTATAAACAGGCTGATTTTCAGTCCCACACTTTGATTGTAAACAGGCTGATTTTCAGTCCCACACTTTGATTGTAAACAGGCTGATTTTCAGTCTCACACTTTGACTATAAACAGGCTGATTTTCAGTCTCACACTTTGATTGTAAACAGGTTGATTTTCAGTCCCACACTTTGATTGTAAACAGACTGATTTTCAGTCCCACACTTTGATTGTAAACAGGTTGATTTTCAGTCCCACACTTTGATTGTAAACAGACTGATTTTCAGTCCCACACTTTGATTGTAAACAGGTTGATTTTCAGTCCCACACTTTGATTGTAAACAGGTTGATTTTCAGTCCCACACTTTGATTGTAAACAGACTGATTTTCAGTCCCACACTTTGATTGTAAACAGACTGATTTTCAGTCCCACACTTTGATTGTAAACAGACTGATTTTCAGTCCCACACTTTGATTGTAAACAGACTGATTTTCAGTCCCACACTTTGATTGTAAACAGACTGATTTTCAGTCCCACACTTTGATTGTAAACAGGTTGATTTTCAGTCCCACACTTTGATTGTAAACAGACTGATTTTCAGTCCCACACTTTGATTGTAAACAGGTTGATTTTCAGTCCCACACTTTGATTGTAAACAGACTGATTTTCAGTCCCACACTTTGATTGTAAACAGGTTGATTTTCAGTCCCACACTTTGATTGTAAACAGACTGATTTTCAGTCCCACACTTTGATTGTAAACAGACTGATTTTCAGTCCCACACTTTGATTGTAAACAGGTTGATTTTCAGTCCCACACTTTGATTGTAAACAGACTGATTTTCAGTCCCACACTTTGATTGTAAACAGGTTGATTTTCAGTCCCACACTTTGATTGTAAACAGACTGATTTTCAGTCCCACACTTTGATTGTAAACAGACTGATTTTCAGTCCCACACTTTGATTGTAAACAGGTTGATTTTCAGTCCCACACTTTGATTGTAAACAGACTGATTTTCAGTCCCAACACTTTGACTGTAAACAGGCTGATTTTCAGTCCCACACTTTAATTATAAACAGGCTGATTTTCAGTCCCACACTTTGATTGTAAACAGGCTGATTTTCAGTCTCACACTTTGACTGTAAACAGGCTGATTTTCAGTCCCACACTTTGATTGTAAACAGGCTGATTTTCAGTCCCACACTTTGACTGTAAACAGGCTGATTTTCAGTCCCACACTTTGTAAACAGACTGATTTTCAGTCCCAACACTTTGATTGTAAACAGGCTGATTTTCAGTCTCACATTTTGACTGTAAACAGGCTGATTTTCAGTCCCACACTTTGATTGTAAACAGGCTGATTTTCAGTCTCACATTTTGACTGTAAACAGGCTGATTTTCAGTCCCAACACTTTGATTGTAAACAGGCTGATTTTCAGTCTCACACTTTGACTGTAAACAGGCTGATTTTCAGTCCCACACTTTGTAAACAGACTGGTTTTCAGTCCCAACACTTTGATTGTAAACAGGCTGATTTTCAGTCCCACACTTTGACTGTAAACAGGCTGATTTTCAGTATCGTGTATGCATCCTTTTCAAACATGTTTCTGTACTGTGTGTTTGTTGCTTGCTGCAGGGCACGTCCAAGTTACTGGCTGATTACAAAGAGCCCCAAAGATCACAGGTGTTGGACTACTTGTTCAAGGTAAGCTGGCTCTGTCTGTCTTTCTGTCTGTCTCTCCTTTCTCTGTCTGTCTGTCTGTCTCTCTCTCTGTTTCTCTCCTCTCTCTCTCTGTCTCTCTCTCTCTGTCTCTCTGTCTTTGTCTCTGTTTCTCTCTGTCTCTGTCTGCCTGTCTGTCTGTCTGTCTGTCTCTCTCTCTCTCTCTCTCTCTCTCTCTCTCGTTCTCTCTCTCTTTCCATATACATACATACATAGATACATACATACATACATACATACATACATAATTATGTATATAGATATATATGTATATG
>JAPXFY010000568.1:15000-27500 GCA_030674185.1 Monoplex corrugatus
AAAGAAGAAAGAAAGAAAGAAAGAAAGAAAGAAAAGAAGAAAAGAAAGAAGAGAAAGAAAGAAAGAAGAAAGAAAGAAAGAAAGAAAGAAAAAAGAATAAGAAAGAAAGAAAGAAGAAAAGAAAAGAAAGAAAGAAAAGAAAGAAAAAGAAAGAAAGAAAGAAAGAAAGAAGAAAGAAAGAAAGAAAGAAGAAAGAAAGAAGAAAGAAAGAAAGAAAAAGAAAGAAAGAAAAGAAAGAAGAAAATGAAAAGAAGAAAGAAAGAAAGAAAGAAGAAGAAAGAAAGAATAAGAAAGAAGAAAGAAAGAAAGAAGAAAAGAAAGAAAGAAGAAAGAAAGAAGAAAAGAAAGAAGAAAGAAAGAAGAATAAGAAAGAAAGAAGAAAAAGAAAGAAAGAAAGAAAGAAAGAAGAATAAGAAAGAAAGAAGAATAAGAAAGAAAGAAGAATAAGAAAGAAAGAAAGAAAAAGAAAGAAAGAAAGAAGAAGAGAGAAAAGAAAAGAAGAGAAAGAAAGAAAGAAAGAAAAAGAAGAAAGAAAGAAGAAGAAGAAAGAAAGAAAAGAAAGAAAGAAAGAAGAAAGAAGAAAAGAAAGAAAGAAGAAAAAGAAAGAAAAGAAAGAAAGAAAGAAAGAAGAAAGAAGAAAGAAAGAAGAAAGAAAGAAAGAAAGAAAGAAGAAAGAAGAAAAAGAAAGAAAGAAAGAAAGAAAGAAGAATAAGAAAGAGAAAGAAGAAAAGAAAGAAAGAAGAAAAAGAAAGAAAGAAGAAAAAAGAAAGAAAGAAAGAAAAAAAAAGAAAGAAGAATAGAAAGAAAGAAAGAAAGAGAAGAAAGAAAGAAAAAAGAAAGAAGAATAAGAAAGAAAAGAAAGAAGAAAAGAAGAAAGAAGAAAGAGAAGAAAGAAAGAAAAGAAGAAAAAAAAGAAAGAAAGAAAGAAAGAAAGAAGAAAGAAAGAAAGAAAAGAAAGAAGAAAAGAAAGAAAGAAAGAAAGAAGAAAAAGAAAGAAAGAAGAAAGAAGAAAGAAAAAGAAAGAAAGAAAAGAAAAGAAAGAAGAAAGAAAGAAAGAAAGAAAGAAAGAAAGAAAAAATAAAGAAAGAAGAAAGAAAGAAAGAAAGAAAGAAAGAAAAGAAAGAAAGAAAAAGAAAGAAAGAAAGAAAAGATAAGAAAGAAGAAAGAAAGAAAGAAAGAAAGAAAGAAAGAAAGAAAAGAAAGAAAGAAAAAGAAAGAAAAAAAAAGAAAGAAAGAAGAATAAGAAAGAAGAAGAAGAAAAAGAAAGAAAAAGAAAGAAAGAAGAAAAGAAAGAAAGAAAGAAAGAAGAATAAGAAAGAAAAAAGAAAGAAGAAAAAGAAAGAAAGAAGAATAAGAAAGAAAAAAGAAAAAGAAAGAAGAAAGAGAAAAAGAAAAAAGAAAGAAAGAAGAAAGAGAAGAAAGAAAGAAAAAAGAAAGAAGAAAGAAAGAAAGAAAGAAAGAGAAAGAAAGAAAGAAAGAAGAAAAAAGAAGAAAGAAAAAGAAAGAAGAAAAAGAAAGAAGAAAAAGAAAAGAAAGAAAGAAGAAAGAAAGAAAGAAAAAAGAAAGAAGAAAGAAAGAAAGAAGAAAAAGAAAGAAAGAAAGAAGAATAAGAAAGAAAGAAAAGAATAAGAAGAAAGAAAGAAAGAAAAAGAAAGAAAGAAAGAAGAAAGAAAGAAAGAAGAAAGAAGAAAAGAAGAAAAGAAAGAAAGAAAGAAAAAGAGAAAGAAAGAAAGAAAGAAAGAAGAATAAGAAAGAAAGAAAGAAAGAAAGAAAGAAAAGAAAGAAGAATAAGAAAGAAAGAAAGAAAGAAGAAAGAAAAGAAAGAAGAAAAGAAAAGAAAGAAGAAAAAGAAAGAAAGAAAGAAAGAAGAAAAAAGAAAGAAGAAGAGAAAGAAAGAAAGAAAGAATAAGAAAGAAAGAAAGAAGAAAGAAAGAAATTAAGAAAGAAGAAGAAGAAAGAAAGAAAGAAGAAGAAGAAAGAAAGAAGAAGAAAGAAAGAAAGAAAGAAAGAAAGAAAGAAAGAAAGAAGAAGAAGATAAGGAGTAGTAGGAGGAGGAGGAACAACAACAACAATAACAACAACAACAACAATAACAACAGGACATTATAATAAAACCCTTACTGATGTGCACTTACATCAAACTACTCTATGTAGAGCTGCACCTTCTGACCCGCGCACGCCAAATATCCCACGGCATTTAAAAAAGATGAAGAGCAGGGCATTACCCGGCTGTCCTGGTAATAAACATGTGACAGTTTGACTTCCCTGGTAATAAACATGTGACAGACAGGTCGACTTCCCTGGTAATAAACATGTGACAGACAAGTCGACTTCCCTGGTAATAAACATGTGACAGACAGGTTGATTTCCCTGGTAATAAACATGTGACAGACAGGTTGACTTCCCTGGTAATAAACATGTGACAGGTTGATTTCCCTGGTAATAAACATGTGACAGACAGGTTGACTTCCCTGGTAATAAACATGTGACAGGTTGATTTCCCTGGTAATAAACATGTGACAGACAGGTTGACTTCCCTGGTAATAAACATGTGACAGACAGGTTGAATTCCCTGGTAATAAACATGTGACAGGTTGACTTCACTGGTAATAAACATGTGACAGGTTGACTTCCCTGGTAATAAACATGTGACAGGTTGACTTCCCTGGTAATAAACATGTGACAGGTTGACTTCCCTGGTAATAAACATGTGACAGGTTGACTTCCCTGGTAATAAACATGTGACAGACAGGTTGACTTCCCTGGTAATAAACATGTGACAGACAGGTTGGTTTCCCTGGTAATAAACATGTGACAGGTTGATTTCCCTGGTAATAAACATGTGACAGGTTGACTTCCCTGGTAATAAACATGTGACAGGTTGACTTCCCTGGTAATAAACATGTGACAGACAGGTTGACTTCCCTGGTAATAAACATGTGACAGGTTGACTTCCCTGGTAATAAACATGTGACAGGCTGATTTCCCTGGTAATAAACATGTGACAGACAGGTTGACTTCACTGGTAATAAACATGTGACAGACAGGTTGACTTCCCTGGTAATAAACATGTGACACACAGGTTGACTTCACTGGTAATAAACATGTGACAGACAGGTTGACTTCCCTGGTAATAAACATGTGACAACCAGGTTGACTTCCCTGGTAATAAACATGTGACAGGTTGACTTCCCTGGTAATAAACATGTGACAGGTTGACTTCCCTGGTAATAAACATGTGACAGACAGGTTGACTTCCCTGGTAATAAACATGTGACAGACAGGTTGACTTCCCTGGTAATAAACATGTGACAGGTTGACTTCCCTGGTAATAAACATGTGACAGGTTGGTTTCCCTGGTAATAAACATGTGACAGACAGGTTGGTTTCCCTGGTAATAAACATGTCACAGACAGGTTGACTTCCCTGGTAATAAACATGTGACAGACAGGTTGACTTCCCTGGTAATAAGCATGTCACAGACAGGTTGACTTCCCTGGTAATAAACATGTGACAGACAGGTTGATTTCCCTGGTAATAAACATGTGACAGACAGGTTGACTTCCCTGGTAATAAACATGTGACAGACAGGTTGACTTCCCTGGTAATAAACATGTGACAGGTTGACTTCCCTGGTAATAAACATGTGACAGGTTGACTTCCTGGAATAACATGTGCCGGTAAGTGAACTTCCTGGTAATACTGTAAAAATGGACAGGTTGACTTCCCTGGTAATAAAATGTGACAGCAGGGTACTTCCCTGGTAATAAACATGTGACAGAGGTTGACTTCCTTAAAAACATGTAGACAGGTTGACTTCCCTGGTAATGACATGTTTCCGAATGATTACCTGGATTAACATTGAAAAAGGTTGACCCATGGTAATATTACATGGAAAAAGGTTGACTTCCCTGGTAATAAACATGTGGACAGGTTGACTTCCCTGGTAATAAAATGTGACAGACAGGTTGACTTCCCTGGTAATAAACATGTACAAGGTTGATTCCTGGTACCTGGTAATAAACATGTTCAGGATTGGACTTTCCCTGGTAATAAACATGTGACAACAGGTGTTTCCTGGTAATAAACATGTGCGGTTGACTTCCCTGGTAATAAACATGTGACAGACAGGTTGACTTCCCTGGTAATAAACATGTACAGGTTGACTTCCTGGTAATAAACATGTGACAGAGTTGACTTCCCTGGTAATAAACATGTGACATGCAGGTGATAACTTCCTGGTAATAAACATGTGACAGACAGGTTGATTCCTGGTAATAAAACATGTGACAGACAGGTGACTTCCCTGGTAATAAACATGTCACAGACAGGTTGACTTCCCTGGTAATAAACATGTGACGAGGTTGACTTCCCTGGTAATAAACATGTGACAACAGGTTGACTTCCTGGTAATAAACATGTGACAGCAGGTTGACTTCCTGGTAATAAACATGTGAAAAGTTGAACTTCCCGGTAATAAACATGTAAGACAGGTTGACTTCCCTGGTAATAAACATGTGACGAAGGTTGACTTCCCTGGTAATAAACATGTGACAGGTTGCTTCCCTGGTAATAAACATGTGACAAGGTTGATTTCCTGGTAATAAACATGTGACAGGTTGATTTCCCTGGTAATAAACTGTGACAGGTTGACTTCCCTGGTAATAAACATGTGACAACAGGTTGACTTCCTGGTAATAAACTGTGACAGACAGGTTGACTTCCCTGGTAATAAACATGTGACAGACAGGTTGATTCCCTGGTAATAAACATGTGACAGGTTGATTTCCCTGGTAATAAACATGTGACGAAGGTTGACTTCCTGGTAATAAACATGTGAAAACAGGTTGACTTCCCTGGTAATAAACATGTGACAGACAGGTTGACTTCCCTGGTAATAAACATGTGAGACAGGTTGATTCCCTGGTAATAAACATGTGAACAGGTTGACTTCCTGTAATAAAACATGTTCCCAGACAAAGGTTGATTCCCTGGTAATAAACATGTGACAGGGTTGACTTCCTGGTAATAAACATGTGACAGAGTTGACTTCCCTGGTAATAAACATGTCACAGACAGGTTGACTTCCCTGGTAATAAACATGTGACGACAGGTTGACTTCCCTGGTAATAAACAGTGTGACTCACGGTATCACATGTGTAATAAAGATTGTGCCATGGTTACTTCCTGGTAATAGAACATTGGTAAAATTTGACGTTGAGGTATAGTAAATGTAGACAGGTTGACATCCCTGGTAATAAACCTGTTACATGAGACAGGTTGACTTCCCTGGTAATAAACATGTGCAGTTGACTTCCCTGGTAATAAACATGTGACAGTTGACCCTGGTAATAAACATGTGACAGACAGGTTGACTTCCCTGGTAATAAACATGTGACAGACAGGTTGGTTTCCCTGGTAATAAACATGTGACAGGTTGACTTCCCTGGTAATAAACATGTGACAGACAGGTTGACTTCCCTGGTAATAAACATGTCACAGACAGGTTGACTTCCCTGGTAATAAACATGTGACAGACAGGTTGACTTCCCTGGTAATAAACATGTGACACACAGGTTGACTTCCCTGGTAACAAACATGTGACAGACAGGTTGACTTCCCTGGTAATAAACATGTGACATGTTGACTTCCCTGGTAATAAACATGTGACAGGTTGACTTCCCTGGTAATAAACATGTGACAGACAGGTTGACTTCCCTGGTAATAAACATGTGACAGGTTGACTTCCCTGGTAATAAACATGTGACAAGTTGATTTCCCTGGTAATAAACATGTGACAGGGTTGATTTCCCTGGTAATAAACATGTGACAGGTTGATTTCCCTGGTAATAAACATGTGACAGGTTGACTTCCCTGGTAATAAACATGTGACAGACAGGTTGACTTCCCTGGTAATAAACATGTGACAGGTTGATTTCCCTGGTAATAAACATGTGACAGGTTGACTTCCCTGGTAATAAACATGTGACAGACAGGTTGGTTTCCCTGGTAATAAACATGTGACCGACAGGTTGATTTCCCTGGTAATAAACATGTGACAGACAGGTTGGTTTCCCTGGTAATAAACATGTGACAGACAGGTTGATTTCCCTGGTAATAAACATGTGACAGACAGGTTGGTTTCCCTGGTAATAAACATGTGACAGACAGGTTGACTTCCCTGGTAATAAACATGTGACAGACAGGTTGACTTCCCTGGTAATAAACATGTGACAGACAGGTTGGTTCCCTGGTAATAAACATGTGGACAGGTTGACTTCCCTGGTAATAAACATGTGACAGGGTTGACTTCCCTGGTAATAAACATGTGACAGGTTGACTTCCCTGGTAATAAACATGTGAGACAGGTTGACTTCCCTGGTAATAAACATGTGACAGGGTTGACTTCCCTGGTAATAAACATGTGACAGCAGTTGACTTCCCTGGTAATAAACATGTGACAGACAGGTTGACTTCCCTGGTAATAAACATGTGACGACAGGTTGACTTCCCTGGTAATAAACATGTGACAGACAGGTTGACTTCCCTGGTAATAAACATGTGACAGACAGGTTGACTTCCCTGGTAATAAACATGTGACAGACAGGTTGACTTCCCTGGTAATAAACATGTGACAGACAGGTTGACTTCCCTGGTAATAAACATGTGAAGACAGGTTGACTTCCCTGGTAATAAACATGTGACAGACAGGTTGACTTCCCTGGTAATAAACATGTGACAGACAGGTTGACTTCCCTGGTAATAAACATGTACAGACAGGTTGATTTCCCTGGTATAACATTGCGACAGTTGATCCCTGTAATAAACATGTACAGTGATTTCCCTGGTAATAAACATGTGACAGACAGGTTGACTTCCCTGGTAATAAACATGTGACAGACAGGTTGACTTCCCTGGTAATAAACATGTGACATGTTGACTTCCCTGGTAATAAACATGTGACAGACAGGTTGACTTCCCTGGCAGTAAACATGTGACAGGTTGGTTTCCCTGGTAATAAACATGTGACAGACAGGTTGACTTCCCTGGTAATAAACATGTGACAGGTTGACTTCCCTGGTAATAAACATGTGACAGACAGGTTGACTTCCCTGGTAATAAACATGTGACAGACAGGTTGACTTCCCTGGTAATAAACATGTGACAGGTTGACTTCCCTGGTAATAAACATGTGACAGACAGGTTGACTTCCCTGGTAATAAACATGTGACAGGTTGACTTCCCTGGTAATAAACATGTGACAGGTTGACTTCCCTGGTAATAAACATGTGACAGGTTGACTTCCCTGGTAATAAACATGTGACAGGTTGACTTCCCTGGTAATAAACATGTGACAGGTTGACTTCCCTGGTAATAAACATGTGACAGGTTGACTTCCCTGGTAATAAACATGTGACAGGTTGACTTCCCTGGTAATAAACATGTGACAGACAGGTTGACTTCCCTGGTAATAAACATGTGACAGACAGGTTTCTTTCCCTGGTAATAAACATGTGACAGACAGGTTGACTTCCCTGGTAATAAACATGTGACACACAGGTTGACTTCCCTGGTAATAAACATGTGACAGACAGGTTGACTTCCCTGGTAATAAACATGTGACAGACAGGTTGACTTCCCTGGTAATAAACATGTGACAGACAGGTTGACTTCCCTGGTAATAAACATGTGACAGACAGGTTGGTTTCCCTGGTAATAAACATGTGACAGACAGGTTGACTTCCCTGGTAATAAACATGTGACAGACAGGTTGGTTTCCCTGGTAATAAACATGTGACAGGTTGACTTCCCTGGTAATAAACATGTGACAGACAGGGTGACTTCCCTGGTAATAAACATGTGACAGACAGGTTGACTTCCCTGGTAATAAACATGTGACAGACAGGTTGACTTCCCTGGTAATAAACATGTGACAGACAGGTTGACTTCCCTGGTAATAAACATGTGAGAGACAGGTTGACTTCCCTGGTAATAAACATGTGACAGACAGGTTGACTTCCCTGGTAATAAACATGTGACAGACAGGTTGACTTCCCTGGCAATAAACATGTGACAGGTTGATTTCCCTGGTAATAAACATGTGACAGGTTGACTTCCCTGGTAATAAACATGTGACAGACAGGTTGACTTCCCTGGTAATAAACATGTGACAGACAGGTTGACTTCCCTGGTAATAAACATGTGACAGGTTGATTTCCCTGGTAATAAACATGTGACAGACAGGTTGACTTCCCTGGTAATAAACATGTGACAGGTTGACTTCCCTGGTAATAAACATGTGACAGGTTGACTTCCCTGGTCCCTCCCCTTGAAGGTCAATTACACTTCTTGCCTTTCTGAAGTCTTCATCATGAAGAAATGGGTGGCGCTGC
The DNA here is from genome assembly GCA_030674185.1 of Monoplex corrugatus. Taxonomy (NCBI): domain Eukaryota; kingdom Metazoa; phylum Mollusca; class Gastropoda; order Littorinimorpha; family Ranellidae; genus Monoplex; species Monoplex corrugatus. Next base: position 23,394 of record JAPXFY010000568.1, read on the forward strand.
ACTGCGACGACACTGTCTCAAAGGGGAGACAGTGACTCACCTGATAATATACAGCGCCTGTTGACTCGCACCACTGAGTGTTACTCGGACATTAAGAACTGGATGACGTTCAACAAACTTCAGCTTAATGATGACAAGACAGAAGCTATCCTCATTGGCACCCGTCAGAAACTTTCTCAGCTGCCTCCTCTTTCTCTCCCATTATGTAACACATCAGTCCCAATTTCTGATTCAGCTAAAAACCTTGGTGTCTGCATTGACTCTACCCTCTCAATGAACAACTTTGTTTCTCAAACTGCCAGAACTCGCTACTATCACCTCCATCGTATAAGCCTGATCAGGAAGTATCTCTCTGTCGAAACAACTGCAAAACTCGTTCTCTCCTTCATAATGTCTCGCATTGACTATTGCAATTCACTCCTGTCTGGTCTTCCTGCCTCCACCATTCACATCCTACAGCGCATTCAAAACAATGCTGTACGCCTTGTACTCAAAAAGAAAAAAGCTGACCACATATCTCCTCTCCTGGCACAACTTCACTGGCTCCCTGTATCAAAGCGCATACAGTACAAATTAGACACCATATGCTACAAAAGCCTCAATAACGCAGCCCCCGATTACCTGTCAAGCCTACTTGAGATCTATCTTCCTTCACGTACCCTCCGCTCTGCCTCCGATCCTCTGACTTTTCGCTTTCCACGCACTAAGCTCAATACCTATGGTCCACGAGCCTTCTCTGTTTCTGGTCCACTCTCCTGGAACAAACTTCCTCTCTCAGTCCGTCAGCAACCTACTTTTGTCTCCTTCAAGTCCGCTCTCAAAACTCACATTTTCTCCTCCGCATAAAATCCTAACCTCACTCAACCCCCCCCCCCCCCCCCCCCTCTGCAGCTGTCTCCGCTCGGAGGGGAATCACATGGTTATAATATATAATTGTATATGCTATGCTCTCTATAATTTTCCATTGCTTTTATTCTTGCTTTTATTGCTTTTATTCTTTCTCCCCATTTATAGCGCAGAATCGCCCAGGTTCGATCCCCGGCGTGGGAAAAAAAAAAAAAAAAAATAGACAACAGCAGAAGGGCATCCAGGAGTCATGACCTGGATGTGGCCCGGCCCCCCGAGAGTGTAAGGAATTCAGGGCCGAAACACTTGTCTAAAGGGGGTTACTTCTCTGAAGACCTTCTGTTGTCTAGCTCTCCCTAGAGTTTCTTTCTACCTGCACATGGTCAGTCCATTGACTTCCGGGAATAGTTCGGAGGACATTCGGGAAAGACCGAAGGACACTGGGAAAGACTAGATCTGCGGGCTTTGTGGGTTGGCTTCCCACCTTGCCTTTGATAACATGCCACGAGTTTTTCAAATGAAAGATGATCCCAGGATTCACCGAAAGGGGGAGAGAATGATGAATCCATCGGCACTGACTCCATCACGACTGGAAACGCACAACGGACCATGATTAATGACCAGTTGGAATTTCCGTGTGCGTGTGGAAGGAGATTCACCACCAAACGCGGCATGAAGATCCACAGGACAAAAATGGGCTGTTTGAAGACACATACGAACCAGCAGCAGCGCACTGCGATAGCAGGTGAGACGTTGGATGACCAAGGCCAGGAATTAAACCATAGTGCCAAGGACATCCACGCTGACGGTTCTGATGCGGATTTTGCACAAGCTCTTAACGCCAAACGTGGAAAACTCAATTTGCCGCCTGCCGGTGCAAAAGAACAATGGGAGAAATTAGATGAGGAACTTGTCCTTAAGCTGAATGCGCTAATAGGGAACAGTACGCTGGAACACAAACTTGACACATACGGAGACATCATATACTCTATCTGCAGGGACACTTATGGAGTGAAGCAGCCAAAGACAAAAACGCCTCCCCAGAAATCCAGAAGACAGCAACAGATGGAGAGCATCCGGAGGGAGAAAAGGAAGCTTAAAAAGCGAATGAAAACTGCCTCAGAATTCGAGAAGCAAGGGCTCCTGGAACTCTGGAAAGATCTGAAGGCCAAACACAATGCTCTCAGCAAAGTGGAATCAGCAAGGCGAAGAAAGAGCAAAAAGAAGAAGACTCAAGATCGTTTCTTCAAAGATCCCTTTGACTTTTCAAGAAAGCTGTTTGAACAACCCAAATCAGGGACTCTCACAGTGGGCAAGGAAACCCTAGAGCAGCATCTCAGGGAAACATATTCCGATTCTCAGCGCGAGGCACCACTTGAAATCCAGAATCTGGTTTGGCCTGCAGCGCCAGAAGGAAAATTCAATAACAAACCACCAACACTGGATGAAGTGAAGAATGTAGTAAAGAAAGCCAGAGCCAAGTCAGCACCTGGACCAAACGGAATACCATACCTGCTCTACAAGAAATGCCCAAAAGTGCTCGAGTGGCTCCACAAGATGATTCGATCAGCATGGAGGAACCAGAAGATCAGCGACCAATGGATGAGAGCTGAAGGAGTGTACATTCCGAAGGAGCAGAACTCCAGCAGCATCAATCAGTTCAGGCCAATATCACTTCTGAACGTCGAGGGGAAAATCTTCTTCTCTGTTATGGCAGCAAGATTGACAAAATACCTGACTGAAAACAAGTATCTGGATATGTCAGTCCAAAAGGGAGGCATACCAGGAATGCCTGGATGCTTGGAACATGCCACGTTGATTTGGGATGCCATCCAAAAAGCAAGAACAGAGAAGAGAAACATTGACGTAGTTTGGCTTGATCTGGCGAATGCATATGGATCAGTTCCACACGATATGATCCAGCTGGCTCTTGAAATGTATCACATCCCAGAAAACATCCGAACAATGCTGAGGAAGTATTTCCAAGGGTTCTCAATGCGGTTCTCTACCAAAGAATACACCACGGACTGGATAGACCTAGAGGTGGGCATTGCAATGGGCTGTGCAATCTCTCCCATACTGTTCGTGTTGGCAATGGAAGTCATCTTGAAAGCTGCAATGAAGAGTTCAGGTCCAGTGAATCTGGGAGATGGATACCAGATGCCTCCTCTGAAAGCTTTCATGGATGACACAACAGTCTTGTCCACGGATGAGGAAGAGACACACCAAATCTTAAAGCAGCTGGATGAGCTGGTGGCCTCTTCAAGAATGAGGTTCAAACCTAAGAAATCCCGAAGTCTCTCACTGCGAAAAGGAAAAGTGGCAGATTCAGTCAAATTCATGGTAGCCAACCAAGCCATCCCCACTGTCACAGAAGAGCCAGTAAAAAGTCTCGGAAGATGGTATGATGACTCCCTGAAAGACACACAAAGGGGATGTGAAACCAAGCAAACAGCAGAAGAAGGCCTGAAGAAAATAGATAACTGCGGACTGCCAGGCAAATACAAAGTCTGGTGTCTACAGTTCATGCTGATACCAAAGCTGCTGTGGCCACTGCTAATCTATGACATTTGCACCAGCACAGTCGAAGCAATGGAAGCCAAAATCAACAAATACACAAGAAAATGGCTCGGTGTCCCACCTGGTCTCACTGATGTTGCATTCTACTGTCGTCAAGCAATGCTGAAGCTACCTCTCAAATCCATAGTGGAGGAATACAAAGTTGGAAAAGCAAGACTGTTGAGCATGCTGGAGGAATCGGAAGACAATATCGTGAGATCAGTTCATCCAAAGCTGAGAACTGGCAGAAAGTGGAAAGTCCAAGAGGCTGTAAACAATGCCAAGAGAAACCTCAGCATCAAAGAAATAATTGGACACAGGCAAACCAACAGACAGGGACTGGGAGCAACAAAAATGCAGTGGTGGTCCAAAGCCAAAGGGAAGGAAAAAAGAGACATGATCATACAGGAGTTGAAGGAAGAAGAAGATGTCCAAAGAGTGCAGAAGGCAGTCCAGCAAGGTCAACAGGGGTAATGGACAACATGGGACAGTGCACTCCAAAGAAGTCTCAGCTGGAACGATATGTGGCACATGGCTCCTCTAAGGATAAGCTTCCTCCTCAGATCTGTATATGACCTGCTCCCCTCGAATGCAAACTTAGTGAAATGGGGGAAAGCAGACGACCCAGCATGTCCGCTCTGTCAGAAGAAACAAACAGTGGAACATGTCCTAAGCTCTTGCAAAGTAGCGCTAGCCCAAGGA
>JAPXFY010000568.1:35000-37500 GCA_030674185.1 Monoplex corrugatus
GTAAGCTGACACCACCAGAATGATGGAAACATTAAGATGGACAGCCAACAGGCCAGTGGACCTTTGAAACTGTAAGCTGACACCACCAGAATGATGGAAACATTAAGATGGACAGCCAACAGGCCAGTGGACCTATGAAACACTCAACTGACACCACCAGAATGATGGAAACATTAAGATGGACAGCCAACAGGCCAGTGGACCTATGAAACACTCAGCTGACACCACCAGAATGATGGAAACATTAATTAAGATGGGCAGCCAACAGGCCAGTGGACCTATGAAACACTAAGCTGACACCACCAGAATGATGGAAACATTAATTAAGATGGGCAGCCAACAGGCCAATGGACCTATGAAACAGTAAGCTGACACCACCAGAATGATGGAAACATTAAGATGGGCAGCCAGCAGGCCAGTGGACCTATGAAACTCTAAGCTGACACCACCAGAATGATGGAAACATTAAGATGGGCAGCCAGCAGGCCAGTGGACCTATGAAACACTAAGCTGACACCACCAGAATGATGGAAACATTAAGATGGGCAGCCAGCAGGCCAGTGGACCTATGAAACACTCAACTGACACCACCAGAATGATGGAAACATTAAGATGGGCAGTCAACAGGCCAGTGGACCTATGAAACACTCAGCTGACACCACCAGAATGATGGAAACATTAAGATGGGCAGTCAACAGGCAATTGGACCTATGAAACACTCAACTGACACCACCAGAATGATGGAAACATTAAGATGGGCAGTCAACAGGCAATTGGACCTATGAAACACTCAGCTGACACCACCAGAATGATGGAAACATTTAGATGGGCAGCCAACAGGCCAGTGGACCTATGAAACAGTAAGCTCACACCACCAGAATGATGGAAACATTAAGATGGGCAGCCAACAGGCCAGTGGACCTATGAAACACTGAGCTGACACCACCAGAATGATGGAAACATTAAGATGGGCAGCCAGCAGGCCAGTGGACCTTTGAAACTGTAAGCTGACACCACCAGAATGATGGAAACATTAAGATGGACAGCCAACAGGCCAGTGGACCTTTGAAACTGTAAGCTGACACCACCAGAATGATGGAAACATTAAGATGGACAGCCAACAGGCCAGTGGACCTATGAAACACTCAACTGACACCACCAGAATGATGGAAACATTAAGATGGACAGCCAACAGACCAGTGGACCTATGAAACACTAAACTGACACCACCAGAATGATGGAAACATTAAGATGGACAGCCAACAGACCAGTGGACCTATGAAACACTAAACTGACACCACCAGAATGATGGAAACATTAAGATGGACAGCCAACAGGCCAGTGGACCTATGAAACACTAAACTGACACCACCAGAATGATGGAAACATTAAGATGGACAGCCAACAGACCAGTGGACCTATGAAACACTAAACTGACACCACCACAATGATGGAAACATTAAGATGGACAGCCAACAGGCCAGTGGACCTATGAAACACTAAACTGACACCACCACAATGATGGAAACATTAAGATGGACAGCCAACAGGCCAGTGGACCTATCAAACAGTAAGCTGACACCACCACAATGATGGAAACATTAATTAAGATGGGCAGCCAACAGGCCAGTGGACCTATGAAACACTAAACTGACACCATCAGAATGATGGAAACATTAAGATGGACAGCCAACAGGCCAGTGGACCTATGAAACACTAAACTGACACCACCAGAATGATGGAAACATTAAGATGGACAGCCAACAGGCCAGTGGACCTATGAAACACTCAACTGACACCACCAGAATGATGGAAACATTAAGATGGACAGCCAACAGGCCAGTGGACCTATGAAACAGTAAGCTGACACCACCAGAATGATGGAAACATTCAGATGGACAGCCAACAGGCTAGTGGACCTATGAAACACTAAGCTGACACCACCAGAATGATGGAAACATTAAGATGGACAGCCAACAGGCCAGTGGACCTATGAAACAGTAAGCTGACACCACCAGAATGATGGAAACATTAAGATGGACAGCCAACAGGCCAGTGGACCTATGAAATATTAAGCTGACACCACCAGAATGATGGAAACATTAAGATGATCTAAGGACATGCTCCTGGTTGACCACTCCGTCCAATTTATTGCACAGGACATTTAAAAAAATATACCTCAATTCAAATTTCAACATGACTAAGGACACTGAATCATGTATAAAAACAGGCCTATTTACCTAAAATTGCTTCCGCGTATCTCTTTTCCCTAGAGCCAAAAATGCACTTAATATATGTACCCAATTATCAATCCTGACAAATAGTATGTAAGACTTTATCGAACACATACAGGTGAATGGACCAGCAAGGCAGAAAATGGAAGGAAGAAATGACAGTAAGCAAAGCAGGAAGAAAGAAACAAAAAGATGACATAAAAGAGGACATTTCTAGCACAGGATGTCCAGAAGGTGGGGATACTATTTATATTGAAAGAGCCCCC
>JAPXFY010000568.1:42500-45000 GCA_030674185.1 Monoplex corrugatus
TCTAGGCGATAACACGCCTCGTCTCGTCACCACCCTCACTGGTAAGAAGGCGTCACAAGAACATTCCTTTGGAAACAAACAAACAAACAAACAGATTACAGGGCTATCGGCTTCGTTCCAACGTACACTTTTTTCTATTCTTCTCTTTCTTTCTTTGTCTCTTTTTTTTTTCTTCTTCTATTTTTCTATTTTTTTCCTTCTTCTATTTTTCTATTTTTTTTCTTCTTCTATTTTTTTTCTTCTTTTCTATTTTTTTTCTTTTTTTTTTCTTCTTCTATTTTTTTTCTTCTTCTATTTTTTTTCTTCTTCTATTTTTCTATTTTTTTTCTTCTTCTATTTTTCTATTTTTTTTCTTCTATTTTTCTATATTTTTTTCTTCTTCTATTTTTTTTCTTCTTCTATTTTTCTATTTTTTTCCTTCTTCTATTTTTCTATTTTTTTTCTTCTTCTATTTTTCTATTTTTTTTCTTCTTCTATTTTTTTTCTTCTTCTATTTTTCTATTTTTTTTCTTCTTCTATTTTTCTATTTTTTTTCTTCTATTTTTCTATTTTTTTTCTTCTTCTATTTTTTTTCTTCTTCTATTTTTCTATTTTTTTCCTTCTTCTATTTTTCTATTTTTTTCCTTCTTCTATTTTTTTTCTTCTTCTATTTTTCTATTTTTTTTCTTCTTCTATTTTTCTATTTTTTTTCTTCTTCTATTTTTTTTCTTCTTCTATTTTTCTATTTTTTTTCTTCTTCTATTTTTCTATTTTTTTTCTTCTTCTATTTTTTTTCTTCTTCTATTTTTTTTCTTCTTCTATTTTTTTTTCTTCTTCTATTTTTTTTCTTCTTCTATTTTTCTATTTTTTTTCTTCTTCTATTTTTTTTCTTCTTCTATTTTTTTTCTTCTTCTATTTTTCTATTTTTTTTCTTCTTTATTTTTCTATTTTTTTTCTTCTTCTATTTTTTTTTCTTCTATTTTTTTTCTTCTTCTATTTTTTTTTCTTCTTCTATTTTTTTTCTTCTATTTTTTTTCTTCTTCTATTTTTTTTCTTCTTCTATTTTTTTTCTTCTATTTTTTTTTCTTCTTCTATTTTTTTTTCTTCTATTTTTTTTCTTCTATTTTTTTTTCTTCTTCTATTTTTTTTTCTTCTTCTATTTTTTTTTCTTCTATTTTTTTTTTCTTCTATTTTTTTTTTCTTCTTCTATTTTTTTTTTTCTTCTATTTTTTTTTCTTCTATTTTTTTTTCTTCTATTTTTTTTTTCTTCTATTTTTTTTTCTTCTCTATTTTTTTTTTTTCTTCTATTTTTTTTTCTTCTATTTTTTTTTCTTCTTCTATTTTTTTTTCTTCTATTTTTTTTTCTTCTATTTTTTTTTCTTCTTCTATTTTTTTTCTTCTATTTTTCTTTGATATTTTTCTATTTTCCTTTTTTTTTCTTTTTTCTTCATTTTTTTCCTTTTTTCCTTCTATTTTCTTTTTTTTTTTTTTTTTTTTTTGGGGTTTTTTTCCATGGCCAGTTGGCTTGCTTGGTTAGAATACCACATACTGATGAGTGGACGTCCTGACTGAACTCCACACGGAGCGTTTATCGTTTGTGTGAGTTTACTGGTTCCTTTGTTGTTATCATCATTATCATGTTTATGTGAGTTTACTGGTTCCTTTTTGTTATCATCATCATGTTTATGTGAGTTTACTGGTTTCTTTGTTTTTATCATCATTATGTTTATGTGAGTTTTACTGATTCCTTTTTGCTATCATCATCATGTTTATGTGATTTTACTGATTCCTTTGTTGTTATCTCATTATCATGTTTATGTGAGTTTACTGTTTCTTTGTTGTTATCATCATTATCATGTTTATGTGAGTTTACTGGTTCCTTTGTTGTTATCATCATTATTATGTTTATGTGAGTTTATTGATTCCTTTGTTGTTATCATGTTTATGTGAGTTTACTGATTCCTTTGTTGTTATCATGTTTATGTAGTTTACTGATTCCTTGTGTTTTATCATGTTTATGTTTTACTGATTCCTTTGTTGTTATCATGTTTATGTGAGTTTCTGGTTCCTTTGTTGTTATCATCATTATGTTTATGTGAGTTTACTGATTCTTTGTTGTTATCATCATCATTATGTTTAGTGAGTTTACTGGTTCCTTTGTTTGTTATCATCATCTCATGTTTATGTGAGTTTACTGTTCCTTTGTTGTTATCATGTTTATGTGAGTTTACTGGTTCCTTTGTTGTTATCATCATCATGTTTATGTGAGTTTACTGGTTCCTTTGTTGTTTCATCATCATATGTTTATGTGAGTTTACTGGATTCCTTTGTTGTTTGTTGTTTTATCATGTTTATGTGAGTTTACTGATTCCTTTTGTTGTTATCATGTTTATGTGAGTTTACTGATTCCTTTGTTGTTCATTCATATGTTTATGTGATTTACTGATTCCTTTGTTGTTATCATTTATATGTTTTGAGTTTCTGGTTCCTTTGTTTGTTATCATCATCTATGTTTATGTGA
>JAPXFY010005683.1:0-12500 GCA_030674185.1 Monoplex corrugatus
ACACACACACATTCCCACACACTAGCACACACACACACCTGTGTATATATGTATGTATGCGCGCAAGAAGAAAAAAAAACGAGCGAGTGTGAGTGAGAGAGAGATGCAGAGAGAGATACAGAGAGATACAAGGAGAGATACAGAGAGAGAGAGTGAATGAGAGAGAGAGATGGCTTAAGTTTAGTTTAGTTCTGGCTTAAGTTCAGTTTAGTTCTGGCTTAAGTTCAGTTTAGTTCTGGCTTAAGTTCAGTTTAGTTCTGGCTTAAATTCAGATTAGTTCTGGATTAAGCTCAGTTTCATCATCATCATGTCGAGCTTGCTCGGCTATCCATGACACGTTTCTTCCATCCTTTTGTGAGACATTGCTGTAGGTAGTTCATCATACTGACAGCCCGTATCATCCATCAGTTGGTCGATATGCGATGGAGGTCTTTGGACGTCATGGCTGGGTCTCCATATAGGAACCCCCCCCCCCCCCAGTTCTTCTTTGCTCCGCCAGCAGTGTCCTGCTAAGCGCAGTCTTTGTTGACGTATTGATTTACTGATTGGCTTATCGTTCAGTTCTGGCTTAAGTTCAGTTTAGTTCTGGCTTAAGTTTCAGTTCTGTAAGTTTCAGTTCTGGCTTAAGTGTTAGTTTTAGTGTAGGACTGTTGATTTATCAATCAGTTTAATGTCTTATAACAGTACAGTTACACAAATACATGTGCCATCAGTACTAAGAGTTTATTCATGGAACCCAACTGATCCTGTTGCTGTTGTCAGTCTTGACATGAATTTACTGAAACTCTTTTTGAGTTCGTGACGAAGGCTGGTCAGAATCTGAGACCGATTTTTTCTACTCTCGACAAGTAATTTGGCCAAAAACTGGGCATGTCTCGTTTCGTTTACGCGCCTATATCATTTCTAACGGCCATTTCACCGTTGGTAGTCGGATAAACTAGTACTGAACATTACTCGAGAGTGACTCAGTCAGGCCACCTGACCTGGATGTCTGTCAACCAGCAAGCCCTTCTTACTTGCACTAGATCCTCCAGAGCCATGTGAAAGACCACAGCAGCACCAGATGGAGTAGCAGAACACTACATCCACACTAAGACTACACTATTTTTCCCTCTAGCTGCAGAACGCCAGTTTAATTTCCCCATGCCACAGTTACCGGTACAGGTGTAAGTAAAAAAGTAGCCCAAGCAACTACAGAAAATGCATCTGGCTCAAGAAGCTTATCGACCCTCCTTTGGCCTGGACAACGGCAGATAACCACTGAAGACACTAGAATTCCCGCTCAAAAAACAAAAAACAAACAAAAACCACCACCACCACTACCACAACACACACGCGCCTATGGCCTTTGGACCAACCCCAAACCAAAGAATACCATTATGAACAAAAAATAGGGATACACCTACTTCTGTTTATTGTTTAAAGCCCAGCCGGCTGCGTAGAGCCATATCAATGTTATAACCGCTTTAAAACATACAAAACTTCAACAGGAAAAAAAGAAAAAGAAAATTAAGTACACATATCAATGCATTCGCGCACATAATCTAAGGACATGCCCCCGACATGGGATCATTTCGTCCAATTTATCATCATCATCATCATCATCATCAGGTGCCTTGCCGCATGGCGTTGGCAACCATGGACCTCCATCCATCTCTATCTCTCGTTGCCCCAAGCATCTCCCCCAACCTCCTCATCCCCAGCCACTCTGCAAGTCCGTCCAGCATTTTCTCCCTGGGTCTACAAGGTGCTCTCTTTCCCTCCAGCTTTCCCGTTGTGACCAGGTGCTCCAAATCCCCCTTCCTCATGAAATGGCCTATAAATGTTGCCCGTCTTTTCCTAATCTTCCTTATGAGTGATCTACTTGTCTGCCTCCATCATTACTATTTTTTCTTCCATGGAACTCTCAACATTCTTCTTAGAAACCACATCTCGGCTGCCTCAATCTTGCTCTGGCTTTGCTTGTTGACTGTCCACGCCTCGTGACCCTACAACATTGGTTCTATTTAACATTCAAGAACTCTTCCTGATGTCAATTGATAGGCATTTGTTGGTAAGAAAGCTTTTCATCCGATTCTGCAGGCTATTTCTGATGTGCTTCCAATTTATCGCACAGGGGAAATTTATAAAACACCCCTGAATACAAATAAAAGCATACATGAGGACACCAAAACAAAAACAGGCATAAATTACCTAAAATTGCTTCTGCATATCTCACCACCTTAGAGCCAAAAATGCACAAAAACACATGTACCTAATTATCAATCCGAAGAAAAAGCAAGACTTTATCGAACAAATACAGGTAAATGGACCATTAAGGCAGAAAATGACAAGTAGAAATGACAAAGCAAAGCAACAAGGCAGAAACAAAGTGACAGAAAAGAGTTAATTTCTAGCACAATTTCCAGGTGGGGATACTATTTATACTGAAAGAGGCCCTGTCAACCCAACGGGGAAAAATGCACGTAATACATGTACCCAGTTATAAATCCTAAGAAAAAGTACCCAAGATTTTATCAAATATGCACATGTGAATGGACCATTAAGGCAAAAATGATAGGTAGAAATGACAGAAAGCAGAGAAACAAGGCAGAAAAAAAGTGACAAAAGGACGTTTCTAGCACAGAATTTCCAGAAGGTGGGGATACTTTATATACTGATAGAGCCCCCGGCATCCCTACAGGGTGGGGGGGGGGGGGGCGACCTCAGACAAGGCAACACCAAATGGAAAAAATGCCCACAACGACGTAAACTGGTGACCGTGCACGTAGAGAACACATCAACAACACACAACAGCTGCTATCCAACAGAAGCAAGATCAAAAGAAGCAAGATCAAAAGAAGCAAAACCAAAGCAGCGTTTGTAACCACAGTTGGTAGAGGGCGCCTGCAGGCCAGGTTCCTCAGACGCTATCCGTTTTGAACTTAGGACAGTGATCTGATGAGTAACATAGTAAAATAGCGACTGGCAGGACTGAGAATAATGGGACAGGCAAGGAGAGGGAGGGGGTAAAGGGAGGGGAGGGGAGAGAGAAAAGGAGGGATATAGAAGTGCGACGTCGGGGAAGGAGCAGTGAGATGGAGGGGAAAAGTAAAGGGAGGTAAGTTTAAAATACCGGGCTACTGGCGATTTCACCTGCAAAAATAAAGTCAATTATTGAACAAAACCACACTGCAGGCACGCACACGCATGTATACAGACATGCATATACACCACGCATGCATTCCATTATGAACACATACAAATTTCTAGGAATGAATGGACAAAAGTGTACAAATCGGTCAACATGTAAGAATCACTTTTCAATGATAATGATTAAATTTAATCTCACTTTTATTGGAATGCTTTGTGATTCTGTACAAAAGGTCGTTTTAAACATCTTTTGCAACTATTAGTCCTGGAAACCAAAATTTGTTTAAAATTCAAATGTCGGAGAGGAGACAGCATAGTGGCAGTGGTACCAATCTCTCAGCGTTACCTTCCCTGACCCCAGAGGTAACGATTTCCCATTTACAGCTGGGTGGTTCAAAAGTAGCCTAATTAAACATGGACTTTTCAACGCGGTGTTAATATTTGAGGTGTGTGCATACTGATCTGTGTACTGGACCGATATGGTTCTTGTGATCGGCCGAGCTACATGCAATATGAACTGAATTCCGGCGACGTCCAAAGTTCCCCTCGCCCATTTCCATTTCAAACCCTGCCAACGCATAAACTTTTACACAAGATTAAGACGTCTGCCGGATATTTATCTGGCCGATATGGATAGATCACCTATGGAATTGTCCGAGTGCGATTAATCCTTAAAACCATTTTTTACATATGGCACACTACACATTTACTCTCCTCCGTGCATACACAAGTACATATATACATATGCATATATATGTAGCCAGAAAGTGAAAAAGAGGGCGGAGGGATGTTTAGTTCAGTTCATATTGCTTACAGCCCAGCCGACTACGAGAGCCATATCTGATATCAGGGCGAACAATACGTCAACAACCGCCCGTCAAAAAATCAAGTAAAAAAACGTGCTCACCTTGCAAGTCTAAATTGCAACTGATTAATCCTTATAAACCCCATTCTTCACATTTGGCGTACTACACATTACCTACATGCATACACAAATACACATGCATGCATAAACATAAAGAGGGTGGGAAAGGTGGAGGGAGGGAACACAAGAGTGGAGACGGACAATAATGGTACATTTGCCAAGACTGCAGCAAGGCAAGAAGGCTAACTGGTCTTCAAGGGGTGGGACCTGGGAAATCAACCTATCTCTCCAATGTTTTATACCAAGGCAGCCGTGCAATGCTCTGCTCTTCATGATTTTCAACTGACGTGGGATCTTCAGCATGCGCAGCCAGAAGTTTGATTTTCCAGTCAAACTGAAGAGACAAGTCGAGGAACAGACCATGACAGCAAATATAGCAGTAATACAAAACTTACCTCCATTAAATGTGACCACAGCTCTGGTGGTACCCGTCTGTAGAAGCAGGACTGGTACATGATGCCAGCACACGTCCTCCTGGAAACAGCGAATTCAGAGGACCTGATCCCGACTTTGGAATCTCCATTGTCTTCGTGCTGCTTTCATTTCTTTGAGTGGTCATCGACACGTTTTATTTCTTGGCTGGAAAAAGAATTTGGATTTTTAACCTGCTCTGGACAATACATATATTTTCATGAAAATTGTTGTTGAAAAGCTCAGCCGACTGTGAAGAGCCATATCAGGTGTATAACCGCTTCAAAACATACAAAACAGCGACGGGAAAAACGAAAAGTACACGCATCAATGCATTCGCGCACATAATCCAAGGACATGCCCCCGGCGTTGAACACTCCGCCCAAATTTATCGCACAAGGGAGATTTAAAACACACCTGAATACAAATAATTGAAATATAAGCATACATGACCTTATAAAAACAGGCATAAATTACCTAAAATTACTTTCGCATATCACCTCCCTAGAGCCAAAAATGCACTTAATACATGTACCCAATAATCAATTCTAAGAAGAAGTATGCTAGACTTACACACAGGTGAATGGACAATTAAGGCATAAAAATGATAGGTAGAAATGACAAATCAAAGAAGAGGAATTTTCTAGCACAGAAGGTGGGGATACTATACTGAAAGAGTCCCCGGCATCCCCACGACAGGAAGAAAATAATTCGCTTCTCAAGATGGCGTCTAAGCGCTTAAGTAAATTCCATTTACGCTGACACTGCAGATGTTGTGAAATGCATTTCTTCATCTGCCATGTCATTAAAATAAAGTACTTCTGCATTGCACTATCACCCTATACGTCATAGAGACCCACGCACGGGTGACCCAAACAATGAAACATGCCATTGCTCGGTTTCTATTAATCTCCACCTTAATGTTCTTAAAGACGTCTACTACCCTTTCCACACCACAGAGGGGGCGGAGGGGGGGGGGGGGGAGAGAGATTTGAATAATTACATTTTAAAAGGGCATGTCTCGAAATGGTAAGAACATAACTTAACCTTTAAGACTGATCGATTTGATTCCGTTTACGTCAGCACCCATACCGGGTGATATGTTCGACAGGAATAACCGTTCCAGGGAAGTGTGGGAATGAGGATCTTATCTATCTTACACTGACAGCACATTGTGTTAAAATGGGCAGTAACTGAGTAAGGCCAGTCTTCACGTAGCGCACCTCATGGTTCGTATCCGCAACCGTTTGGGTTGTTATTCCACACACGAAATGAAAATAGAATTTTAAAAAGCGAAATACAAGTGTTTAGAAAGAGGAACTACTTAGACACTAAATTAGCGTGTCAGTTTTTATTTAAAACATGGCACCAGAACAACCTAAGCAAGCACTGTGTCTATGGAATTCTGAACGCAGTGTTTGTATGAAAAAGAAATATAGGCCTACATCAGAGAGGAAGCATGGATTTTAGGTGAACATTCTTTTGAAACTAAGCCACAGTGTTACGAGTTGATCAAGGCGCTTGGTTTTTATGGAAATCTCTTCAATAAATACATCCTTATGTTCAGACAAATTTTGATCATAAATTTGGATTTTGAACCACGTCCGGTTTTTCTCCGTTTCAGCGGCATTTTTCTCCCCCTCCCTCTTTAACCATTGTCATGGACGCCGCTTTTTCAGCATTTCCACAGAGGAACGGGTTTGGTGCACAATAAGCCCCGCCCAATTGTTGGAAAAGTTCTCATGCGAAAGTCAAAAGTTTCGATACCTCGTGCGGGGGGAAAAGCTAAATGTTTAGCAGCAAAGACCTTTCTAAATTCAATGCTCATCCAACTGAGATTTCAAATGCCGTTTCTGAAAACATGTACTGAGAGATTATTCGAAGTGTAATCATGCTCGACAAGAAAAAAAGTCAATCGAAAAGACACTGTCACGCATTTCAACGAACAAGACTACAATATAAAAAAAATCATAAATGGCTTTATCAGCGTGTCATCACTTAAACCATGCACTCTTAAATCCTGCGATTCTGTAGCTCACCTGGTTATTACAGCTTAACAAACCACCAGTCTAACCAGTTATAAACGGGTACCTACCCATGTGGGGATGCCGGCGGCGCTTTCAGTATATAGTATCCCCACATTCTGGTCATTCTGTGCTACACATTTCCTCTTTAATGTCGTTTCTTTCTCCTTTGCTTTGTCTTATTTTCTGCCTTGTTGGTCCATTCACCTGTGTGTTCGATAAAGTCATGAACATGTACTTTTAAGATTGATAATTGGGTACACGTATCAAGTGTGCATTGTGGGCTTTAGGAAAAGGATATGCAGAAGCAATTTTACGTAATTAAGGCCCATTCTTATATACGTTTTAGTGTCCTTAGTTATCTTTAAATTTGTATTCAAGTATGTTTTTTTAAATCCCCTGTGCGATAGATTGGACAGACTGGACAACCTCAGGGGCATCTTAGATTATGTGCGCGAATGCATTAATACGTGTTAATACTCTTTTTCCTGTTGAATATCATGCGTTGTTTTGAAAAAGTGATAGCCCCGATATGACTACGCAGTCGGCTGGGCTTTAAACAAAAATAAAGGGTGCCTGATCGCCAGGGCGATGGTTACGATCCATCTGGAAAAAAAAATGACCTGATAATATAGCAAGGTCTCTACTAGATTACTATCTCTACTCCAACGACCTCGAAAAGTTGGACAAATTGAGCAGTTTTACTTAAAGATTAATTTCGGCAAAGGTACAGTTCAGTTATCTGGAATTTTGCGGATATACGTGACCTAATTGCTTCCAGTCTTAATCCTAGCAATAACCCCAGTAACCGTCTCGCAATCACGTCTGTGCGTGTATCATTGTATGCGAGTACGTATGTGTGTGAAGACGTGTGCTTATTATTCTTGTAGTTTAAATAATTCTATGTAGGTATGTCACAATCGGCGATTACGCATGCGCGAAAACTGTAGCGGAAGACAGTGACCAGCGTGGCGGCACATGATAGGGTAGGCAAACAATCGCTCTTTGTTTCGTTAATGTATTCATGTGTCCGATAATTACCGGTCTGAATACCAAAGTCCGTACTTTTCCTATGATGACCTGGTCATTTTCACGAGCTTCCTCCGATTTGCTGACATGGCAGTGGTGGTGTGACTTGTGGTTGTGCGGCTGTATCTCCCAAACTTACGGGTATGTTAGTGTCAAATAAATTGACCACCAATAAGAACATGCATTTTCCTACTTATGTGTAAAATTTGGTGCAGATATTTTGTTAAACCGTTTTACTCCATATTACAGATAGTGGGTGTGGTGACTTATTGCCTTCGGCGGCCGTTGTTTACAATGGCCGTCAGGCTTATCTGTGCCGATTCACCGTTTTCTTTTGGTCATACCAGCTGAACCTATTGGAGTTAAAACATTTTTCACGACATATAAGATAATGCATTTGTAACTTATTGTGTAAAATTTGGTGAACAAATTTTAAGCATAACTCGAAATACAAGCTTCAGTTTGACGCTGGTTGTCAGTCTAGATCTAGATGACTCGGCAAACTGTGGCAATGGGCAGTCAAACTTCAAAGATCTGCTACCCCTCATTATCAGCTTCTAGACTTCTGGACTTTAGATTGTCAGATTGGATAAGATTAAAACTCACAACTAGGCAAGTTTAAAAGAATCCAGTTATGTAGTTTGGAAAAATAGAAAAAATGAAAAAACGGAATCTAGATCTAGTGTATGTTGTGGCTTATTGGTCAAGTGAAGAATCGTATGATAATGCAGTGGACTATGACATTCCAAAATTTTCTCTGGCTTGTGATGTTATATTTGGAGACCTTGTCTTGTCATGAATCCATTTCAATTCTGTACTATTATTACCATCTGGCACAACATACCCATTTCACTCCTGCCTGTCTGATATAGAACTGATGCACCAGCTACAGCAAAACCAGACAGGACATACAAAATCAAATACTGTTCTGTCTTTCTATTCTCCTTTACTACATTACAAGGTCTGGTGTCCACGTGCTTCAGCTATGCTTGGTAACATTTAAGTAACTCCTGGCTGCACTGCCATAAAAACAGTCCATATATGCACACCACAGCATTTTATATGGTTTAGTTCATAAACCATACATTCCATGGCAGATTTTTTTCTGAATTACTCAGTGTTTTTGTTTTGTAAAGAAATACCAAGATATTTTGTTATCGCGCGCGCGCGCGCGTGTGTGTGTGTACTGACAATGCATACTTTCATGTACATTAACGTGAATCAATGCTGAAAAAGTAAAGTTAAGAATATATAGGGGTCCTATTTGCCATCTTGGTGTTGTATTTTGCTTGATAGGATAACAAGTAAACAAATGACAGGTAGGCCTATGTAGTATTATGTTGGTGTTACTGATGGGGATGTCAAGGGCTGTTTCAGTGTAATATCTCCTGGAAAATCTGTGATAGAAATTTCCTTTCCTGTCATTTTTTTTCTTTGCCTTGATTTTGTCCTTTGTCATATCTTCCTTTTTCATTTTCTGTCTTGCTGATCCATTCACCTCTGGTAAGTTTTGCATAAAGCCTCTTTGAATTGATAATTGGATACATAATGAATTGAATTTTTTAGCTGTAAGTAAATGTGAACTGCTTAGTGGCAATATAATATTAGCCAGTTTTTACACACATGAATGCTTTTGTGTATTTATGTGCAAATTCCCCCCCCCCCTTGCAATCGTTCTGGTGATGATCTGGGTGGGGTTGCCAATGCCAAGGGTATATTATTTGATTTGTGTGAATGCCCTGATATGTGTACTTACTACTTAATTTTCTTTTCCGTGTTTGTTTTTTGCATGGTCCTTTACATGTTTACATGTGTTTCACTTGAGATGGTTGTACCCTCGACATAGCTCTGAGTAGTGGGTTGGCTTTAAACGCTAATAATGATAATGCCAATAATCATCAGGGATACATAGTAGCCTTTTATATGAACTAAATGAGGTGGAGCAGTCGTTTTCATCACTATCGGATGGAGAGAAGGAAATGGCATGGTTGTAATAGGAACAGTGACTTGTATGCTGCATGTATTTAACACTTGGAATTGGATACCCTTCATGTATGATCTGTTTTTTCCATTTTTGTTACAGTTTAGATTTGCATTTGACATATTTGGTTTTTACACAGATGACTTTCATGATTCCATTCTTAGAATGTCTGCACATTTTTGTGATTTCTTCATTTGGCAAGCTGTAAATCAAATATGACTACGGATTCCATGCTTTTTTTCGTTTTTTTTGGTGTTTTTGGTATGTGTGGACTATTTGTATGTAACTCAAGTAAATGTTTCAGAAGTTTTTTGTTTTTGCAGTACAGCTTATTCTTATACCTGGTGTTTGTGCGTGTATGTTATATATTTCTGCTAATGCCCTTTTCATCTTGTTACCTGTTCTGTGGATTTATTTTGATGTAGCATTATGGGTCAGTCTTCGTGTTTGCATTTAATTGTTTTTTGAGTGATATACATATAGATATTTATATAAATATATATATATATATATGTGTGTGTGTTTATACATACTGATACTTATATATATATACACATACATACATATATGCATATGTACACTTATAACACATACATCCACACAGATATTTACATAACACTATCTTTCATGTTGTATGACAGCTTATGAGAAAGTGTGTATGTGTTTATGCATGAAAAAAAATTACAACTTTTTCAAAAGAGTTTGCTCGTTAGGGTAAATAATTGAAAAGATACTGTCCTTACTACCAGCAGAATTTTTAAATCAAAATTGCAAGATGAAATTTCCAAAAGAGCAAGTTATAAACCAATTCAGTCTGTGAATCTTTTTGACCCCTCAGAACAGCTTAATTAGTAATTAATCTGTAATCTCAGTCTTGATAAAGACTCAAGTTTCTAAGTTACCAGGAAACTTGGTCTTTTCAATGAAATATTCAATTTTCATTTCTTTTTTAAGGGTATTTACAATTTATACTACCATCACAGGCTCTGTTTTTATTTTATTTTAGTTAATATGAATATACTTACATATATCTATACACACACATATGATATATAATAATACACATTATTTTTAATTAAAAACATATAAACCAAGAGTAAATACATAATAAAAAATAAAAATGCACAGGTTGACAATTTCTTGTTTAAAGACGGTTTTGCATGAAAAACTAATTGATTATTACATAAAGATTGAGCCTAATGGTATTGAATAACTTGTAATTTATCATGATAATTATCTTGAGGCTTTACTCAATTTTCAAGTCAGAAATTTGATGATTTTGGAAACTGTAAAGATTTTAGGAATCTCAGTTGATCTTCGCTTCAGCCAGTTAAGGCAATTAATGAATTAATTGTTAATTAATGCATGGACTCAGATTCATGTCAATCATCTTGGCTAAATAAAGACCTTTCTACTGATATTTGATTTTTTTCAATCGGTTCAGTCGTTCCAAAGTTATGGTGCTTTTTGTGATGAAACGGCACACACGCGGTCAGATTTTGCTATGTAATCCAATGAAGGAAAACGTCGAAAATTTAATTATTCAAAAAATCGTAACTTTCGTCACAATCAACCGAAGAACTTTTAATACCATTTTAAAGTTCTTTTTTTGCTCTTTTCAATGATGGTAATTGCATATTTAATAAAAAATATTTGAAAAGTCTATGTAAGGGCTACAACAATCAACCCCTTTTTTTTAAAGAGGAACTTCGGGGGCACAATGGATTTGCGCACATATTCTTAACGATGTTCCCCTGGCACTGACCATTCCATCCTATTTATCATAGGTGATTTTAAAAGACTTCATTTTTTTCTTGAAAAATATATATACAAAAATTATGCACCACACACAAATAGAACCATTCACTTTAAAACGCACTTTCAGCAATCTTGTGGTTTGTTTTGTGATGTCTCATGGCATTGTATGCCCGTTTGTAATCCGGGTTGGTCAAACTTTTAGAATTCATTAAATATTCCATATTGTGAATTCTAAAAGATTTTAAAAGAAACCTGAATATAAATGTATAAATTACGCTAACCCATACAAAACCTGGCCTACAACAACTAAAACGTCTCTGCACATTTCGTTGGAGCCAAAAATGCAGTCCAATATTATAAATGTGCCCAATTACCAGTCTTAGGAGAAAGTATGGAAGCTTAACGGAAAACGAGGTGAATGGACCAGTGAGGCAGAAAATGATAGGAACAGCCTCTTCCCAAGACTAAGAGGCAAATGTGAACATTACCACCTTGTTTTGACCTTAAGTATCTTTCTCATGATAAGGTAACTCCATCTAAGAATTTACCGGTAAGTTTGGTTAAAAAAAAAGCCAGGATCAGGATGAGAGGCAGGGGTAGGACTATCATTCTGAGAGTCATCGTTACAATGATTCTGCGTAGTCTTTGAAGAAGGTAGCAATAACAGCCCGATTTCCGATGTGCAGAAAAATGGGGTGGTTAATTTCTATATCATATATATAGTATATGCCAAATTTTTACCTGTCATCATACTAGCAGACAGAACGAGTGACATTTAAATCATAGGCTGTCTTGTCTACTAAATAAATGTTATCATTCATTCTTTCTTCAGAACACAACTAGCCTAACAAGTGAAACCGTTTATCATCTGCAAAGAACTCACCAGGTGTCGGTGTAAGATTCGCAGCCAGTCCACCTCGCCTGTCCTCTCCAAACGAAAAATGCCATTTGACAGTATCTCACTTAACAATTTACCGAAAAATGTAGATTACGTGTAACCGACGTTTCTATTGGCCAACGAGGTGAACATTTTTTGTGGTGCATCCAATGACATTCGTCGTCTGCAGGAGGTGTTGTTCAGTTGTAAAAACACAGTTTTCAAGTGACCGGCGAAAAGACTCTTTGCACGCACAAACCGTGAAAAAAATGCTATATCTTTGTAGGCACAAACCGTGAAAAAAATGCTTATATCTTTGCACGCACAAACCGTGAAAAAAATGCTATCGTTTGCGTCTGCCCA